>CABFVX010003042.1:46737-79515 GCA_902151425.1 Timema shepardi
TATATATTATAATGTTAAGTTGTTTTTTTTAAGTGTGAGTACGAACAAATTTAATACATAGAGAAATAAGTACAGTAGCCCCACGGCTTCTTTGGTGTTGACTGACAGCTTTGAAAAAGTTACCAGACCAAATTATGTATCCTACGCCGAACCCTATGATCTGCAAAAACATATGTTAAGCAGCTGTCACTACTGACAGTAAAAATTTAAATATATACCTAAATGTTGACTGACAGAAGTCAGCTGTGAGCTGTCAGTCAGCACCAAAGAAGTCATGGGGCTACTGTATACTACACCTTTCTTTATGCTTCACAATACATTTTTGGGATATTAATAAAAAGGTTGTCAGTAAGCTTTAAACGATTCTTCAAATCTAAAATACAATGGTTTATTAAGTGTTGTTTTTAGGCCTATTTTAAGTTGAAGGTATTAATAAATTAAGATTTGGCCCGTGGTGCAAACTGATAGATTTTAACCTTGGGATGAAAAATGGTGGACCACCTTGATTTATAAATCTCGCAATAGACTACACTACCGATGATAGGAAAATTGGGGTTTAAACCCCAGTCGAGTGTGCTGAAGGCTGTTCTCCTGTATGGGTTTCCCCTCTCTTTACACGTGAATGGGGGTATAATTCTTTTTAATTAACCCTTTATCATCCCTAAAACATTAGCGTACTTAATACTCATGTGTACAGCCTTAATGGTTGGTAAGACGTAGTGACAAAAAAAATATATACCGGTGAGGCTAGCAGTGGAGTTAGACGTCGTTTACGAGGGAGTTCAGGGTTTCAATACAGGAGAGTTGGACTGATGAAGTTTTTCAAGATGTGATTTTATCATCACCGTCTTAGGATAATGTGGTTACATTTCCTCGTAACTTCCCATGTTAATACCTCCTACCTCTCCTCATGATATGTTTTAATATACCTTGAGTTTGAGAAAATAAAGTAGTTAAACAGCTATAAAAGTGGTCTGGGCGTCTAGGAGTGGTGCTTATTTATTATTAGCAGAATTTCCCGGAGCAACCTGAAGCACCTGCGTAATGCAGTGCATGACTACGGCTACCCCGGACCACGCTTCCCGTTAATTCAAGCAGAAAGAAAAAACTTCATTTTATTTATTCTGACCCAGTTATTACACATTTTAAAAATCTAATAAAAAGTAAAATTCCAACTTTGAGGTGAACATATTCGTGCACAGGGCTACTTATTTTAAAATTTCAGCCCTCTGATTGTGGTAGAATTTTTATTTTATTTATCACCGTGTGTTACTATATGTTCGGGCTATATGTTGAAGTACTAGTTACGCTAATGGATTAGGATCCGGTAATGTTGAATTTAGAGGAAGTGAACCCATATTTTGGCTGTGGGAGAGTGGAAAACAATTTAGGAAATACCACCCCCAGTTCACTAGAACGAAATTCAAAGCGCGTCACTCTTAATTTAGACTTGATTTCCAATGACGGGGAGAGCGGGGTTAAATCAGATGTAGGGTGTAAATAAGATCTTCACAAATTGTGTCATTAAACAAGAAAAAGGTGGAACAAACGTCATCGTTGTACAGCATCGAAGAAGAGTTTAAATAAGCAATATCATCGATCGGCAGCAAATATGTATCCTTAAAAGAGACAGATGACTATACAAGGGTCGATGTTAAGTCGGTGGATACGTCACTAAGGTCATCTAGTGAAGGCATGGTGCAGTGTGCTACGAAATTTAAGACGTCTGAAAGCGAATTCCAAACCACATAGTTCATGAAGTTGCCTATTGATGTTTGTGAACAAGATTAGACACTGTCACCTGATGTGTCTCAATATTCATTTTGAATCCTGTTGGAGTATGAGTTTGTGTGTGTGTGTGTGTGTCTTCCTCGACGCTTTGGAGAGTAGTCAGGTGAATGCAGAGGTTTCCAAAGAGAGTCGTCATACTTTCTTTAAACGAGATAGAGAGAGAGAGAGTCTGACGCTGTGAACAACATTGTTTGGATGATTCTGGTGGTGATGATCTTGATGATGACGTTATTGGTGATTGTGGTGACACTGTTAGTTGTGATAGTGCTTATGATGACACTATATATGTTAAGACTATTAGTGACAACATTGTTGGTGAATACCTTTTTGGTTTGATTTGATTTGAGGACACAGGAGTGAGCGTGATAAAAATAAAAGAGACACGTCTAGAAGAATATAGGCTTGATTTCCTAGAATCCAGTAGAGTATCTTAAATATGGAGAATTCCAAAGTCTTAACTGCAACCCCTATGTATACACGGTCAGCAGTCAGCAAATAGCTCCAGTCCGAGCTGAGGATAGCCAAGGGGGTGGACCAGCCAGTCTGGACTAGCGTGCCTAGGAGTGGCCAGCATCATCAGTGAGTGGGATAGCTGGTCCAGTGTGGGCTAACATGTCCAGTGTATGAGCTAGCATGTCCAATTTGTGTACTAGTGAGCCCAGAGAATGGGCTAGAGTGTCCAGCGATTGAATCAGTGTTTCCAATGAGTGGGCCAGCGTGTACTGCGAATTGGTTTAAATGAATCTAACTTTCGCGTAACGTGGGCCAGCACAGTGTGTCGTACACGAGGAACAGTGCTGACTTAATGGAATGAAAAGGGTCACGTAGGCATTTATTAATTAGTATGGTGACCTGTGTTAATCACGAACATTATTAGTGAATGCTTTCAAAATTTGAACATTATTTGTGTTTTAATAATTTTTTACTTTTTAATTCTATTTCATGCGTTCTTATTAGCTTATTGATTTACATAATTAATTATGACTCTATTATTTGATTTAATGACATTTATAATTTAAGGTCTATCATTGTTAAGATTTTTTATTTTTAGCTAGCGTGGTACCCACCTTTGACCAGCAGGAATAATTTGAGCAAAAAATCGTATAAACTAGATCAAATCAATTATTTTTTTCAAAAAAGTTAGTTAAAAATGGTAAAGTATTAAAACGCTAAAAAGGTTAAAAAGGACAATTAGAGAAAAGTGGTATTATTCTTGTGTAATAAATGCCAAAGGATAAAAAAAAAATTAGTTATAGCAAAGATTTCTAACCTTTTTTTACCAATTTAAGCCACACCTTTTACTCTTTTACTCATTTACCCTGTTTGCACCATTTGCCTTTTTTAGCCTTTTAATAATTTTTACCTTTTTCAATAAAATCAGCTAGTTTTAATTGGGACTCTACACATTCCACGGCGGGCTTCATTTAAAATTAACCATGATCCAAACATTTTAATCAGAACATCTCCCTTTAAATGGAATCAGCAGCACGTGTGATATCTTATCACGGGTCCCGATTGTTCGAACTCATAGCAACAGCTAATTAAACTAATCAATCACACTTATGGCTCATTAATAGAATAAACAATAATAAAACCCTAAATAATATATACGCAGCTATAAAATAGTTTTACAATAGTGTAAACCGAACGTGATGGCATTATATTTCATTACTACCCACTCATAGGAAAATTGAACATTACAAAAGTAATTAAATATAGCTAATGAAATTTTATTAAATATTTTAAAAGGGTTGAACTTAACGTTTGACGATTAAAATGAGACAGAAGGTGAAAAAAAAAGTCACTGAATGTAAGTTGATAAAAGGAATTGGACGAAGGGTAGAGAAGCCTGAAATGGATGAGTTTTGTTTTCAAACACTTTCGTTTCGTTTCTCGCACTTCCTTTTGTTTCAACGTTGACAATATCCCGCAAACATTGAACGCAATGAATGAAGACAACACAAGTGAGAGAACGAGACGAAGAAATGAAAGGAGAAGGATCTGCCGGAGGACGTTGTGTTTTTTCCACCCCTCCCTCCCCCTCAAAATCCCTTTCTCCCTTAGCAGCCATGTGAATAAAACCCAAACAAGACCGGAACTACCTCTTGAGAGACGCTGAATGCAGACGCAGAATACAGAGGAACTATTGTGTGAGCTAGAAGGGTTTATATTCTAGAGCTAATACGCGTTTATAAATACAACGGAAGCTCACGTTAGAAAAAAAGCTTCCTGGGGGAATAATATTGCTCTGGTAAGTAATAAATCTAATTTATATCCACACTCAAGGACAATAAAACATAATGATTCTTGTCTCTTAACCATTTTTTGCCAATAAGGAGAATATATTAGAAGCATGAAAAATACAAGTTCAATGTATCACAAAAAAGGTGCACGATGGCTGTCCAGATGCAAGTTTCTAGTCTTTTAATCAAATTAATTTTAGTGAATGTATTAACTATACTAATTAGGTAAAGAATCAAATAGCCAAAGCTATTATGTATGCTTTTTAGTGTGGACAACTCCATCTAGATATCCTTCTCTGAAAATTGAAAAATGACACCTGAACACAGGAAACGAAACCGAAGGCAAAGGTCCCGGGTTCGATTCCCATACTCAGGTGTCATTTTTCAATTTTCATAATATAATTAGGTAAAGTTGAAAAATAAATTTAATTACAAACTTGCCAATCACCACCCTCCTTCCAAAAGTATAATATTGAATTTATTTGAAATTCATTCTACCAAAATTTTCACTCTAGACGATATAAAATTTATAGTGTTAGTAACAAGTATTAGAACTGAAATTGTATCTTTTGCGAGCTTCTTTAATTTGGAGTTTATTTCTTGCTCAAATAAGCAAAAATAATGTTGCGATTTTTTTTTTTTTTTGTGGTTCTAACATTAGTTTCAAAAGCTTCTATTTTTGTTGTAAGCTTGTAATTGTGTGTGTAAAACTAATAATAAAATAATCATTTTAAAATGTAATTAAATTAACACTGGTAGATGAAAGACTAAATCTATTTGATAGGACATATTGTTGAGGGTTTTAGACTATTGTCTTAAAATTAACATAAGGTATTATTTTGCTCAAATGTGTCTTACTCATATTAATAATTTCCTACCCACTTTGGTGGTCTCATGGTGTAAGGCGCTACTCTCGCAGAAGACTGAACTACCGATGACGGGGCGATCATGGCTTGATCACAGTCTGGTGTGCTGAGTGGGGCTTTTCCCTAATAGTTTCCCGATTCCTCTCCACGCAAATGCGGTTACATTCCGTAAATTAATTATATCTCGTCTCAAACCCACTATTGTAGTTGGTACATAAGCACATAACCCAAATGGGTAGTAAGACGTGGTGCTAAAAATAAAATGTTCCTTTCAACTTACGATTTAAATTGGTATATGAAATTCTTAAAACACTCTTTATATTATTATCTATACATTATACACAAACAAAATTATTAGAGAATATTTACTACACAGTGGAAAAAATGGAAAGCATTTTCTTTTGATTAATAATTTTCCACAATTATTAGTAATGGCATAATTTAGGGGGTAGAAGGGAAGAAAGTTTCTTAAAAGAACAGTAACTGTATGAGCGTGGAGAGAAGATGGAAAAAAAAACCCAATGCACCCTGCCGAAAAATTATAACATCTACCTCTCCGTAATTGTAAACCCAGTCCACTGCAAGCCTGATGCCGTAGACTGATTGACAACAAGTTTGATTTTAAAAAAAAGACATAATGTATGTAATAAGCTACAAAAACAAGATATAGAGATAAAATATATATGCAGCAGTTCCACTAAATATTATTTTCAAAAAGTTCCGTTAGTTGCCTTGTTAAAACTAATAATAATTCAATTTTTTTTACTAGAGTCTCCTTTAAGTTAATAAACAATCTGTTTTTCACATTAAAAAAAATGTATATATATTCCGTGTCCATAAATCATAATTGAACTATTTTTACAACTTGTTAAAGTATTTTTAAAGATAATAGATCTTTTCTTTTTTACCCTTAAATATACTAGCCTGAATTCTGATACCCACCAACATCTCAATATTTTTCAATTTTTGTTTTTTACGATCACATTACTCCCATTATTTTAGGGGTTATAAGAAAGTAAGAATGTTAACTCACACCAATTACTAAAGAATATATTTAAGTTGAAAAGAATTGAAAGGGTTACCACCAATTAAGAAAGCGTCTCCGTTTCTTGATGACAATAGCTGTAGTATTTAAATTGACGAAACTTGAATGGCAACAACTTCTGTATCTTTGTATCTTTTAAGCCATCAGTTTGCAAGAAACTGCCAGCGAACCGAATTACGAATGTCGTAGAAGTAAGATAAGTCGTGCGGCAACTCTGAATGAACTTGTCATATCTGCTCACTGAGAGGGAAGTTCAGCGTAGCTTCCGGAGGGATTATTTTATAAACCTCAGTTTAATGACTCTCTCGGTTTCTGCAAGAAATTTTCACCATTAGTGTGTTAAATCGCAAGGGCTTAGGGAAATGTTCGAAACAAATTTGTGGTCGAATATCTTATAGATACAAACAGTTTTGAAATACTTTCAAACACTTAACGAGGAAGTTTAAATTAGTGAAAAATTTTAAATATATATATAAACATTTTCACTATATTTACACTCTTATTATCATAAGAATATATTCCAATTTTTTTTCTAAATATATCTGCTAGAGCTAGCTGAACATACTTAATTCTGAAGTGGAAGGCTATGGTTTGAATTCCAAATTAAAATACTAGGTCTTCGAATTGTTTTATTTAACTTATGATCTTAATCATTACTGCTGAAAAATGTGGGTGTCTTGCCACAAATTCTTTAGCATGTATTATAAAGTATATAATTTTGATAGGCGGTAAGTTTTAAAAGTCCTAATAGGCAATAAGTCACGTATTATCTAAAAATATATTTATAAAATACATAATATGTTAACCTACATTTACTCTCTAAATAAGAAATCATGCTCCAAACTTAATTCATCCCGATTAAAATAATAACATATATTAAATATTGTAATTTAAATATAACACATTTGAGAGCGGTATGAAATTAAATAAGCGTAAAATATCACTTTGCAAATAAAGAAAATAAATATTTAATTCATTCATAAAATATTTAAAAAGGAAATAACACACCGCTTTAAGGAAGTTTTCCACATTTTCTTTCTTATTTATTATCTTATGGCACGTTAAACACAAGCACTGTTAGTAATTACTCTAAGTAGTAGTGGTAGGATAAGAAGAGTATCGTATATTAAATTAGCCCCCATTAGCGTGGAATAAGTAAAGTACATAGGCCCTACATCCACTCTATTACCCCATAATACCATTTGGGGATATATAATTCAGTAATTTGACATTAGAGGGATTCACTTAAAGAAATTATATCGTGTATTTGAATGTTTTTTTTTATTTTTGAAATTTTTTATTTTACAAGAACCTCTATAGAAATTTAGAAAAGGACCTGGGGAAACTAAAATGGTTTGACCAGGTAATTTTCCAGTAAGCGTTTCCCCCAATCTATTCGGATAATGTGGTCGGACAGTTTCTAGACCTTTAGACCCCCCCACAATGATACCCCAGACTCTAGAAGGGAGAAAGATAGACGCCCAATCGCAGCCTTGCAAGGTCACTTGACTTCCCATCAACATGTTTGTTTTCTCACCCCCTCCAACCCCTCGTGGTAGCATGTCAAGATCTTTGTCGTCTACCGGGAGCAGCCAAAGAGCGCGGATGTTTTACGACACAGCATAGAGCCAGGAATCGATAGCGTGAACGTGGGGATGCTGTGACATGAGAGACGCGGGTAGAGGGGTGGAGTCCTCGTGAATGTTTGGAGGGATATGTACGGGCTGTGAATAGAGACTACACTAGCCCCATGACTTCTTTGGTGCTGACTGACAGCTCACAACTGACTTCTGACAGTCAACATTTAGGTATATACCTAAACTTTGACTGTCAAAAGTGACAGCTGCTAAACACATGTTTTTGCAGATCATCTGTTTCGGCGTAGTGATACGTAGTTTTGTCTGGTAACTTTTTAAAGCTGTCAGTCAGCACCAAAGAAGCCATGGGGCTACTCTAGCTTTGTTCAGATGTTTGTCAAAAAATGCCATCCCCAGTCAGTGGCTTGTGAACTGGTGTTATGAGGGTGCATGGTTGGGGGGTAGAGGGGGGAAGGATGATTGTTGATACATACCTGTAAAACCTGAACAATTTGGAGATCTTAGCTTGAAGAGAGAATTATTGGAGAAGTTGAGACAATTTTAAAAAGTCACTGGAATTTTCAGATACGTCTGCAATAATTTTGAAAATAAGGATTAGAGTGTAGGCCTACTTAGTTCTATCTACAAACCATGTAATATTGCAAAGAACGAGGACGTTATATATGATTAATAATTATTCTGTCAACAGTTGTATGGATTGCTGTTCAAATAGAGATATTTTTATTTATAAATTGGTGTGTAAAATATTTGGTAAATGATAATTTTTTGTTTGGATAGCGTGTAAAAGTTAGAGAATTTTTAAGCTCATAAAGTGTATTTCCTTTGATTATGTAAATTGTACCCACCTAAATTATAGGATACAATTAAAATTAATAGTTTAAAGGCTAAGAATTTTATATAAATTATATAGGTTAATAGAACTACATTAAGAATTGTGTGGAGAAAAAAAACCTTTATTTAAACCATTTATAAAATGTATCTACAGCTACCATGAAAATATTCTTTAATTTACTGTAGAAACACCCTTCATCAAAATATTCTCCTGGAGAAGATTTGAAACTTAGGAGTGTGAGATTTTCGATGGACTTAAAAGTTTCAATATTACGGTTTCAAATATTAAATGGAAATATGAAGTGTAAGTTCGAATCTTGAGCCACGTTGCAGATTGCAGGTACCACATAATAGATTATCTTAGAGGGCTAATATAATCTCATACTCGTACTATAACCCTGAAATAGAATTTAGCTGAAGTAGGAAGGGATGGGAGCGGAATGAGTTTAATTAGTATTTGTGATGAAGTACCACACACCAAAATTAATTAAACTTTCTTTTTAAGAAAAGATTACATCCTTGCACACCCCTAAATTATACTGTAATTCAAACAGTATGGATTAAAAATTATTGTTTTCAAGTAATAAAATCATTATTTTGATGTAATAAAGTAGTGATAGTTTAAATGAAGTTAATTAAGATAATTTGAAATCTATTATTGGAATAAAGATGTTTGATTAAATAAAATAAGTGTTTTACATACAAAAACTAAGTGTAACCATACAATTATACAAGCAATATACAGTACTATAGTGGGGTTGGTAAAAAATTATGAAAGTGAAGTTATGATAAAGTTATCTGGGTGTATTTTTTATTTAATTATATTGAACTGTAAAATTAAAATGTTAAGTACAAATAGAACATATATATTATTGAATTCACTAATGATCTTGTATAATTCTATATGCCATATAATTCTAAAAATAATAACAGAGTTACTTTCCCAGGCTTGATTTAGGTTTTATCATATTACATATAATTGCTTAGTATTATAATAAATCTGGAAATAAAATAAAAATTTAATATAAAAAAGATTGGATATGAAAGTAATTAAAGCATGTGCAATAGTATATCAATACAATGTTATACTTAAATGGCCAAACATTACCTAAAAACATTAGGTTATATTTAAACATCACGAACCTACCCAACACCTTAACCTAAGTGAGGCCCATGGGCTCGATTCACACCATGATATATTTGTGATCGAGGAAAAAGAGGGTTTCTCATTTCTTAGTGATGAGTTGATAACAAAGGGCTTGTGTCCGTTTTAGAATAAAAGTGGTAATTCATTATTTTATGTAATAATTTGGTTTTAGAAGTGAGACTTTATTACACAAAGTAAAATTAAATTAAAAATATATAATCTTAATTAATTTAGAAAAAATATTATTTAATCTAGATTTCTACTAACAAAATAGTTGTATGTAAAAATATTTTGTTTTTCTCAGGTCCTAGCGAAGTGTGATTACAGTATTTACAATGAAAGTGACCATCAGACTCTAATTTATTTATTTTTGAAAAGGGGTTCATGGGTTAGAACTCCAGTGGGGTCCACTGAAAGTGGTTTTCCTGAAATATTTCCTCAATCTCCTTCCATGCAAATGTGGGTGGATTACCACTCAAATGAATTCTTCTTTATACATACCCCATTACAGTAATTATCTTACATGCGTGTAGCCTGAATAGGTAGTAAGACGTGGTGATAAAAAAAAAACTTCCTGTCATATATGTGACAAATGTGTCCAACTGTAGGGCTTCTGCGTTTTGTATATCCTGAAAGGTAATAAGCTAAAATAAATTAGTTCCAGAATGATGTAGCACACAAGCTAACAAAATAGTTTGATATACCAACTTAACAATGCTATTTTTTCGTAAAACTGGAGTCAACATCTAAAAATAGCTCACTTATTTAAAAAAAATTGTGGAGTTTTTTCCAAAGTAAATTTCAACTCAACCATGTCCTCAAAATTCGACTAAATCATGCCAAGTAAACTACAGATTAAGCCTGCATGTATAATTGAAAGTTAAGACCTAGATCTATCTAAGTCTTAACTTTCAATTATAGTCACCCCTTACTTTCAACTATTTTTAGAATGTTTTCTAAAATGCTACATACATCATAATAAATACACTGATGAAACATTATAAATACTAAAGCATTTTTAAATTAACTTAATCGTATTTGAAATTAATAAAATCAAATAATGTGTTTTTTTAGCTTCCCAATTAACGCATATATATTATTTTATATATGTATATATACATATATGCATGCATACAGTATATGTATATGTACATTTATCTTTTATATCATACTTTTTTTTAGCACTGCGTCTCGCTACCCTTTGAGCTATGCAATACACACACACACACATATATATATATATATATATTGCAAATCAGAATAATTTTTGTTTTATTCTTTTCCTTGAGGAAATTTAGTGGTTTCTATTTTACTTTGTTACTTCCTTACTGACTTACCAAAATTAAAAAGAAAGAAGGTAGCTCAAAATTTAGTTCAGAACCAGAACACACAAAAAGTTTGGTTTATATTATTTACACCGATTTCTAACATATTTCCTTCCTTTTTTATCTTGCTAGCGTTGCTCACAATTTAATGAGACGTGGAAGATGAAAGTCGTGTAAAGCGGCCATCACTTTCCTTTCAAACCATCCCGGTGTCAATTTATCTCAGTTTCTACTTATTCTTCTTCTTTTTTACTATATTTTTTTAAAAACTTCCACATTTCTTATTTTCTGGCTGACTTCCTTAAGACACGAATGTTCGCTTAACTTCTAACACAAAATGTGACGTAATATCCACGATATATTTTGTCATGGTATTCATCAGAAAGTCACACAACGTAGGCCCTTTCCTTCAACATTTAACAATGTTTATGGTTTAATATAATTTAAATATTTATAATTTATAAAAGTTAATTAATCACTGAACAAAAATCAATACGTTTATAGATTTATGTATATTTTTAATATTGCATATATTTATGTTTTTCAAAGTCGCTATATCAATTTTCGAGAGTTTCAAAAAATTTATTAATTCCTTTTTTTAATGTTGGCTTAGTATTTATAGTAATAATTGCATAAGTAAATTTAGATAATTTATATTATTATTAAATTACCTTATAATGTATCAATGTTATTAGAATAGACTGCTAGACAAACAAGAAGGTAAGTAAGGTTGTTCAAATACAATGAAAATTAAAAGTTATATTACAATTGCAGATATTCAATATTTATTTAAATGAAAGCATTTAGTATTCAATTGCTTCTATGACCCGCTTCAGTGGCCTCATGGTCAAATTTGATACTCTCGCAATAGGCTAGCTGCACATGACGGGGAGATCGGGGTTCAATCCGAATCAGGTACACTGAGGGTGGTTTTCCACTTTATTTTTACACAAATGAGAGTGCAATTCTTTAAAATTCATTCTTACTCATTCCCAAAACATTAAAGTAATCAGCACATGAGCGTATAACCCAAACGGGTAGTGCGACGCGGTGCTTAAAAAAAATTGCTTTTATGGCTAGGTTACACACAACACACAGATTTTGTTAAATATTTTTTAGTTTGTAAAGCTTGTAAATTGTTAAAATAAAAGTCCACAAGCAAAAAAAAAAATATTCTGAATGCAATTTCAATGTGGATAACTATTTGATTCATAAATTAAACGATTTCATTATAGTTAATATGCATAATTAAATTTTAGACAATCAAGAAATAGAAAGAAAAGTAAATGTGTTTTATTCGCGGCAAATTTGTAATTTTATGACAGGAGTAAAAGTTACTAAAACTGTCCCGTATTAATCCTATATCATAAATATGTATTGTCATTAATAATATAGACTGGTTTTACATTTTAAAGGAAACAAGTGTGAATTATGGGTGGATGCTTATATAACTATTTTAGTAGCTTATAGTTGAACGAAAAACTCACAGCTACTGTGAAACGGCTATAAATTCTTCGTAATTGCAATAAACAATAGATAATATTCATAAGTTTGGACCTAATACAGAATTTTAATGCAAATGCCAATGTTTTAAAAAATATTGAATTAAATAATTTTAAATTTGGAGCAATGCTTCCTTATTTCTAAATATAAGTAATAGATTAAATCAAATCACTCAAAATTAGCTTAAATAAACCTCTTAAACCAATCATATTTTAATAGTGTTGATATCACTTTAATATCCAAGCTATATTTAATAAACTGTTTTGGTAGTAATATTTTAACTATAGCTTTAATCAAAGAGTTAAACATGATAAGCAAAGGTTAATTTATTTAAAAATATCTTATTGAGGCAGTAAAATTTTAAACATGTTAAAATTAAACTTAAAATAACTTATTTTCTAGAGGACTTTGTCAGTATGAAAACCATAACTTTAAAAATAGGCATTTCATTTATTTTACAAAGTGTAAGTAAAAAAATTCGCTGTTAAATTATTCCAACAAGAAACTTTATATTAATAAAGCATACTGGAAATATTCTCGAGACTAGAAGTGTCAAAACTTATCATGTCGTTTACAGCGAGTGATCGAAGTTATTTATATAAAAAAACGCTCTCTTTTTTTGGTAAAATATACTCGTTAGACAGGAGAGTCTTTCCCATCTCGTGATAATGCCAAGTCGTGAGTAGTGAGGGGTGAAAAAATAACTTTGTACTTTTCATCTGGAATGGTGTGTACTCTAATAAATCTCACGGAAATTTTTTTAATGTCAGGGTACTTTTTACTAAATAAAGTATAGTGTCATACACATAAAAAAACGATACATTTAGGTTACAATATTTATCTAGAGGGACGGATAAAGAGCGTTAGCATATTGACTTTAAAAAAATCAATTTATTACATTTTGATTTTAATGAAATATTACTTTGTATAATCTGATATTAATATATTGATACTGTTTTATATTTCGAGTTATTAAACACACTACATTTTTTCAATGAAATTAAACATACTACATAAGTAAATGTTTAATTTAATTAAAAATATACTTCAGTCCCTGAACACATGGTGTGGACTTAATAACTAAACTGTAAACTGTATCAGCACAGGTGTACATGTTTTCTTTAAAGTTGCTTGTCCGATATCAGTTTTGAAATTGATACATCAACTGAACAAAATCAATGTTGAAACCTTCTTGTGTTTGCTCAGAAATTTGAAAGAGTAAATATCTAGAATAATCACAAAAGTATTTTTAATTTATTCTAGAAATATTTGGTAATTTACGTTTGCTAGTTAAAATTAATGGTTTCGTTTATAGCTGTTCTTTTATCTGCATTTGTAATGAGAAAATTCTGTCAATGGATCTAAGCTATTTGTTTGATTCAAATTGACATTCAGGTTGGTATTTCTAGTACTAGCCAGACTATATCTGAATAAATAACGTTTATTTGTGCTATGAAATCAGATTCATAGATTTATCGTGGGAACAGTTATATTGAGAGAATTAAAACCTTTTTATATACCTGTATCTTAAAATCCAATCTAACATCCATTATTAACACAAATACAAATTTTCTAATATTTCTCACTAATACATTTTTTCTTTCCTCTACACATAAATTATATTTTAAATACAGTTAAGTTTATTTCAAATTTTTGAATTTTGTGTTTGTAATCTCATGACACAAACTATTATTTAAATTGAAAAATTATGCCTCGACACGGGAATCTAACCTAATACCCTTGGCTGGATACGCCACTGCTTTAACCACTGAGCTATCCAGAGACCATCCCGTGTCCCATCCCTCATACTTTATGACAGAATTTGTGAGAGACATGTGGCTTTGTGCTGCCAATAGTGCAATGATAACTGTACGAATGCATATATCATGAGGGATTAATTGGACAAGTTATTGGAGTTGCTAAGTACCGCATCTAAATATCAAGGTCCCGGTATAGATTCCCATGTCCAGATGTAATTATTTAATTTAAAACTATAACAATTATATGGGTCCATAGCCGTACTTAAAACCAAATAATTGGTCGTTTAATTCATAATGTTTACATATATTTATCTTTCTGATATAAGTAGCAAATTTTTGAAATAAATTAAGTCTATTTTGTTCTGCATAGTGACAGCTTAGGAAAGGTGTGATGTGAGTAGTAAATATTATATATTATTGTATAAGAAAAGTTTATCTAGTGTAAAAATTAAAGAATTAAAATACATCTCTTACTATCTCTTCTCTTCCTCTCACTACACCACCACTACCACTACCACCACCACCACAACCACCACCACCCACACTTCAATGTTTTCCCACGCACGAGTTTATAGAACATTACCAGAAGAAGTAGAAAAGCTTTAGTAAAGTTAGGTAAACATATTTTCATGTAATAACGTAAATATTGTGAAAGTTCCCAACCAATGGTTTTTATTTAATAATTCGATCTAGTAGTTTTGATTTTTGAATAAAATATTCGCGTAGTTAAAAGTTGGTAATTGGTTAGTATGGATTGCGTTCTCATGAAAACTCGTTTTTATTTTTGAGATAGTAAATAATTTGATGTAAGAAGAAAATAAAGGAAATAATGATGGCTAACCTAATACATGTCTTGTGGTAAAATTGACTAGTCTAAATAAATTCCAGTACTTTCTTAAACATTCATAACTAAATAAATATAATAAATATTAAATTATCTTAGACAACTTTATTGCTTGTCAAAGTCACGAGGCTTTTGTAAGCCCAGTGACAGTTCAGAAGTGTTGGTTACGATCTTTTTCCTAAACCACAGCTCAATAACTATGTTTAGAAACCTCAACAGATTTTTAATACATCAGTAACCCTAACGTAATAACGTTCAAACGTTCAACGATAAATTACTCGTATAGTAATAATAATGATAATAATAATCTATTTAATGGTGAAGTTAAGGCTACCACCTTTTATTACACCTAACCAATATAATTAAATGAAATTTAACAGAATGATATATACATAAAAACACACAAGTAGTGAAATAGAAAAACTAGAGCTAAAATACACATGGATTACTTAATATAAAAACCAGACCTCAATTTAACAAAAACATGGTGAATTATAGATAGACAAATAATATATTATATATATAAATGTTATTTATAAACTAAATAGGCTGATCTGGTGAAAGAACAGAACTAGAGAGCTAAGGTAGGTTTTAATAATCGTGTAGATGGGGGTTAGTAAGTGATTTCCTTGTAGTTTAACACCGAAGGCATGGATAACACTCAAAAGTTCACAGATTTTGAGCTATAAACTTTTATCTATAGTTATAAAGAAAATACCAATTCTATAATAATTGTAATGCGTAGGAAATAATTTAATAGGTACGTTTCCGGTAATGAAAGTCACTAGAAAATGGCTGAACAGATTTTGACAAACGAACTCTCAGTTTAAAGGTTAAGGGTCCAGAATGTCAGGAAATATTGTAGTTTCAAAAGAAAAATTTATTTTCACAAAGAATTTTCAGCTTTTGATTCTTTGCTTACATCACCGAAGAAACGCTGAAATGTTCATGGTTTTATACCTCTAAATAAAATATGTCTCCTTGGTAAAATAAACATGTTCTTCAAATAAAATATTTCTCCTTAGTTTAAAATCATAACTCATCTCTTACATAAGTTGAACAGTGTAACAAATATAAAAGTTATGGCAAAAATATATCTATACAAAATAAACCAAAGATGATAAGTTAGAAATACATAATTTGTTAGCATTAATATATTTTCCTTCTTCTCTCTTTTGAATATTTACATCTGATCACAAACGGCATATTGTACATATATTCTTTGATTTAAGGAATTAAAAGTCCTAGACTGAAAGAAGATTGTTATTTTAGTGTTCATATTTAAATCAACAATGTTGACAATAATTCGCGAAATAAAGGGTTAAGTTGTCAATTACGCGAAAATATTTTCTTAACTTATGTTTCGCGCATGATTTATAAATTATAAACAATTAAATTAGGTTTAAATATGTTTTGGTATGCATTTTAATTTTAAAAATTGACACAATTATCTTGAAATCTGTTTGGGTAGTAATTTTAATTGTTTGATCATGTTTTTCCCCCCACATAGTATCACAATACCAAAAAGTTCAGTTATATTATTTAGCTACTACTTAATTTTGAATTTATGTTGATAAAATTTAAAAGTAATATTTTATTTATCCCAGTATTAGTTATATCTAATTATTAATTTATTAGTTGTTGTTTTTTAAATAACTTCTTAATACAAATAATTTGAATTAAGTTTCCAATCTAACACTTGATATTTAGTAGATAGTATTTCAAGGTAATATTTTATGTACTTCATCTTTATTCTGATACACATAATCTCCCTCCCACGCACTTACTATCTCTCACAATCACTACATAACAATAATAACTTCATCCTTACTCTCACTCACACACAATCACTCACTCATTCACCGGTGACCTGGTGGTCTAGGGGTAAGGTGTCAGGCTTCTATGCTGGCGGCCGGGGTTCAATCCTTGGTCCCGGCAAAGATTTATCTGATTACCAAACCCTTCCTTCACCTCTGACAAACATCTTGTGAATGTGAGGAATGCCAGGCCTCCACCGTGGTTCGGATTCCACGTTAAACTGTAGGTCCTCCATTTCATCTCACAATCACCCTACCATTAAACATTAGTGTAAGTGCATATAACCCAAACGGGTAGTAAGACACGGGGATAGTAATAATAATAATAAACACTCATTCACTCACACACACACACACACTAACTCTCGCATTTCCTCAATATCACTCACTTTCTTTATATATCTTATAGATATAATTTGATAATCCCATTTCAGGTAATTGAAACTATGAAAAATTGGTTCAAAAAATGTTGACGAATGAACAATCATTTTAAATTATAAGTATCCAAGATGTCAATAAAAATAAATTATTCCAAAGAGAACACTTTTTTTTTCTAGCGAGTTTTAGATATACTTATTTTTGTGTATATTCATTGGCTCTTCCGTACAATCATTTTTCGCTTACATCACCATAAATACAATGATGTGTGTATGATTTCATTTTTGTAAATAAATTATTTATCTTGGGTTAAAAATAATATATTTTCAAAATAATAATAATAATATAAAACAACGCTTAAAAGTATTAACACTACTTGAGTGGTTTGGTGACACATAAAGATAGAGAGCTGGGACAGTGTGGTAAAATTAATAAAAAAACATATAAATAAATGAGTTAATTGTTTTAATAATTGAAATGAAAGTGCTTCAACTACCAAGCCCTTTTATTTTCCTTAGGTAGGAAGATTTTTTATTAAATATTTAAATCAATCTATCCCCAGAAACTGCTCAGTGATAAGACGAAAAAACACCATTTAAGACCTCTGGACTTTACTTAAAGTTTTAACTCAAGATGGGCACTTACAATAAATGACTGCATATTATTATTATTATTATAATTATTAGCACCGCGTCTTACTACCCATTCGGGTTGTACGCACTTACGCTAATTTGTAATTGTAGGGTGATTGTGAGATGAAATGGAGGACTTACAGTTTAACATGGAATCCGAACCATGGTGAAGGCCTGGCATTCCCCCACATTCACAAGTTATGATTAATACACATCTAATCAGAGGTGAAGGAAGGGTCTGGTAATCAGATAAATCTGTGCCGGGACCGAGGATCGAACCCAGGACCCCCAGCACAGAGGTCCGACACCTTACCCTTAGACCACCAGGTCACCTGACTGCATATATTTTTCTATAGCAGATTATTATTCTTGCCATGGATATCCAACCTACTCAAGCTATCTATAAATGGAATGCTATGTTCTAAATACAGTGCGCATTAATATTATAAATAAATAAACAAATTACACAATAAAATTTAAAGTGTGTTTGTAATTATTACTGAATAAAATAATAAAAATACCCTTCAATTAACCCTACCTAATAATGCATGCCTCCTATGTTATAACATTATTAAAAGTATTGTTAGGGCATTTGGTGGAGGGAGAGTGGGAAACAATTTAGGAAAAACCACCCTTAGTTCACACGACCGAGATTCGAACCTCGATCTCCTCGTCCTCAGCAGTCGAGCTCAACACGACTGGGATAATATAAATAACATAACAAATAACTTTAAACATAATGAAAGTTAAAACAATAACTTTTATAAAATAACTTAATATTATGATTTGACAGATAAACACAAACCATCTGTTATAAACAATTTTGAATTTAGCACAAAAAACTAAGCCGAAAATATTAATCCCTCTGTCTTCCTCGAGGGACCATTATTTCCTCATGTGACAAACAGATGCATCAAAGAACATAAATAAAATTAATATTTTAATAGTTCCAAAATAAACCACTCTCTAAATCTGATAGAGTTAAAATCTCTCACAACAACATCAAAAAAGAGAGCCATGTCGATTGGCAATTTAAGAATAAAAATAAACAACGGAGAAAATTTAAAAGAGTGAAATATACAGTAGGTGAGTTGATTATATATATATATATATAGTAAATAAATAATTAATATCTGAAACTTTAAGAGTTGTGTAATCTGATTGAAAAAATAAATAAACAGTAACGTTATCAATGGAATTCAGTGTTTGAAAGACTGAAATTGACATTATAAGTAATTTTTAAGAAAAGTAACATCACAACATGGGTGGATTTATATTTATCATCGTGACTTGAAGAGAGGAAATATATAATTTGACTCAAATTTGATAGCCTTTGACGAGTAAGCCTTTAGCTAAAAAGTCGAGTGATGATACCTCATTCTATAGAACGTTTCCCAGTGAGAAGTTTTGAAAACATGTTAGCACGGTTATCAGCATCCATATACGTCCACTAGTTTATATTATATTAGTTTTAAAATGTTGTTCCTTTATTGGGTGACCTGGTGGTCTAGGGGTAAGGTGTCAGACTTCTGTGCTGGCGGCCGGGGTTCAATCCCCGGTCCCGGCACAGATTTATCTGATTACCAAACCCTTCCTTCATCTCTGACTAGACATCTTGTTAATGTAGGGAATTCCAGGCCTCCACCGTGGTTCGGATTCCACGTTAAACTGTAGGTCCTTCATTTCATATCACAATCACCCTACAATTACACATTAGCGTAAGTGCGTATAACCCGAACGGGTAGTAAGACGCGGTGCTACTACTACTACTAATAATAATAATGTTCCTTTATTTGTTACACAAATAAAAGCGATTTGTAATTTTATTTTACGTGTACCCGCTGACTAATATTCTAGGATATCCTCATGTTTACGCTGAATTAATATGAATAAGGAAGGTAGAGTATTTTTTAGAATGAATATACCTATATTTGTGTCAAGAAAGGATGTAAAATCACTAAGAAAAAAAAAAACCTCAATATGACCAGCTGGGATTCAAACTGACATTTCTGTTACCGTCAACTTATACGAGACGAGATTGACGCCTTAATTTACGTGCTAATGGATTTGGATATCTTTTAAGCTTTTCATATCCAAAAGGTACTCTATCTTTAGAAATTCGCAATTAAGTGAATATCCATTAGCGTCCTGCCATTCCTGACAAGATAGGACTAGCTCATAAATTAGCCAGCGTTACTTCCATTCAGACATATCCAGGGTCATACCTCACCGGGATGAGATAAGAATGTCTCCGTTGGGAGGAACTTTGCATATCTTGGTATCGGCTTCCTATATCGGAGACCCTCAATCGATACTGAACGAGGATACATAGCCTTGAGTTACTGGAGAACCAACTTAGAGATATATAAAACCAACAAGGAGGGTTCAATAGTTTCTAGAGTGAAAAGGTAAACAGTGCTCTAGATATGGGATACGATAGTAAAAAAAGGGGGGGAGAAGAGAATAAAATAGATACACGAGGGAACCAAATTGGTAAGAGAGAAGATATATATGAAATGGAGTGACTCAGGGAATGCGTAGAGTTTTCAGTACCGAGAAAATGCATGGTATGAAAATATTAAACCATAAAAAAGAGAACAGAGAAATAACAAATTAAAAGAGGCGGTAAAGGAATTAAAAACTAAGAAGAAATAATTATAAGGGAAGAGTAAATTTACACAAAATTTGTCTGGTATTAATTACTAGTGTTGAGCGGTATATAAAAAAAGGAATTAAACTTTAGTTAGAGATCTTACACATTATAAAATTTACTGAAGACGGGGACAGACACCAATTTGAGCGTCTTGTGGAATGATGTGGATGAAATAATTTGGGAGAGTGTAGTCCAAGAACAATTCAACTCTTATTCTTCTAAAACCCAGGTGTTCAAATGTTTAGCTTGGATATGCGAGGTTTCTATTTTCCCCTAAGTTTGATATTCTTAGACCCTAAAATTATGTTTTCTTAGTTTATTTTTAATTAATCCAAGCTAATACACGTAGCTTCAAGTTTCAAATGGAGTTTTAGGTATATGTTCCCTTCCCCCTTCCCAAATATTTATATTACTATTATAATTAGTAAAATTTATAATATTATTTTTTCAAAAATTATAATAAAAAAAATACACTCTCGTGTTATACTGGCTTACTGATAACGGTGAAATCGTGGTTCAAATCCCGGTTTGGTCTTTGATGGTGGTTTCCCCTAAATAATTTACTTCTCACTTTCCAAACAAATGTGGGTAGATTTCCTCTAAAACTCTTCCTTCCTCATCGGTATTCCATAAGCGTATCTGATATATGCATGTAGTCCGAACGAGTAGGTATTAAGACAAGTTGAAAGAAAATAATTAAGATTAATGAGATATAGATCTAAGAAGAATTGCACAAATGTTTTCTTATAAAAATAAATGGAGGAATAATTTGTTAAATAAATTCATCCCTAGTGGATACATCAGTGTTTGAACCCTGGCCTACAGCTAAATAGTTGAAGACGATATCTGGATGGTCAACTCTACTGGGTGTGTGCGCTTTTCTTTTAATACGTATGTACTGCATAAGAGAGGGTATCCCACCAGTGTCTGTGAGATAATCTGCTGAAGGGTTATGAGACAGAACCCAACGCATATCTTAATTGTTTCAGGCACGTAGTTAGGCGTAATGTGTCTCTTTGGAAGAAATAGAGCTCTTCTTACCCCTCATTCATGGCATCATTTAGCTAAAACCAGGCTTTGTAACTTGGTGATGTTTCCAGAACTCTTAAATCATCAAATGGAGAAATTTATATATGAGGCCTATGTTTTTATCCACAAAAATAATATTTTTTCAAAGATATGTGATAAAATTACCTCAAAATAAAGGAATATAATACAGAGCTTCTGTCCCAGCGTGGCAATGCTCTATCACTTATATATCCAAGTTTGTATTTTACCCAGGTATTTTTAATTTAAGACAGTGTCTATTATGCACGTGTGAGACCATCAAATACTCAAAACCATCAGAAGCGCATCCATGAGTGCCCCTGGTGGTTTCTAATTGAAAAATATTGAAAACCATTTTTGAGTTAAAATAAAATCCATTATACAGGGTGAATCTCTCGAGTCTAAACACTTATCATGTGAAATATTTAATGTGTGGATTATTATATGAGCGTGAAACATGAATGCAACGGTTCTTTATTTCATGATGAACATATCTCCCAGCCAGCTGGACAGCTGGGCACCGCTTTGACGTAGGCCTCGCACACCGGCGTAGTATCGTATTCCTACGGTATCATGTGTTTGTTCTCCTGCCATGTTTTGCTATGGAGTAGCGCACACCGGAACCTGTCACAGCCGCATAGTATCGTATACGCACGGTGCGTGTATTTCCATTCCGCTTTGAAAGCGAAAAAGAACTACGATAATTTCATGGAGGCTGCTACCTGACCCCACTACAGCCTGTCAAACTCTGCTTACAACCACTCGGTCTAGTCTAAAGTCTATTGGTGATGCAGTATTATTATTGTTTGTATTTGAATTGCGTAGTGGAAAATGTTGAATAGGAGATAATTATTGCTGTACAATAGCACCGAGTTCCTTATGACATTGAGGAAATGTTTTATTATTACGTTAAGTACCTACAAGGACAACTCGAGGTCCAAAATTAGCGAGCTTAAACATCTAACAGATAAGCATATTTAAGATTATAACAGAATTTTACAGGTAGGATATTAATTTATTTATTGATGAACTCAGCGATGTCTTCTGTTGAGACCAGACCATAAAATTTAAACGTAAAACATTATCATCTAGGCATAACTAATTATAAAGTATACAAAAAATTGTATTGTTGTGGATCAAATTCTCAAACAGTATAAAAATAAATCCCCAAACTCTTTTCTATTGGATATTATGTATCCTCTTAATTTTCCTTGACTCTAGCAAAGGAAATCGATACCACAATGTGCTCGTCAGTGGAAGAAGAAGACAAAGTATCAATAATTATTTTAACAGAACAACAACACACTCTCTTCCTTTTCACTTAACTGTGCTCAGGTGTTGAAGAGGGTGTCTGGGGTGTGGTGGAGGAAACAATCTCTTGGGGTATACATCATATATACTATTTCGGTGTGCTGGAACGTATTGGAAATACGATACCACACTGCTATTATACCACTGCTGTCCTGGCACCGTACACATACTTCATTATAACGATGAGCGAGAACCTTAAACAAGTCTGTGGAAGAAAGATGGTGTACCCAATTGAAGTGTATGTGTTAATTGCACGTCATTATTGGGTCACAAGTTTCTTCAGCAATGTCAGAGGAAGTATCTGAATAAATTTGTTGGGTGTACACTACTAACCAGATCCACCATTTTGTACAGCGAAGATGCTGAAGAACGGGAAGCTTGTGAGATCCGCATACGGGTGGATGGCCCAATATGACAGAAGACACAATAAAGAACGTGAAGATGAAGTTATTAGTATTCCCATGAAACTCTCTTTGAAGGCTATCCTAAAAACTCGATAGTCGTATTTGGCCTGTGAAAGAGCAGACAAATAGGCAAAGATTAAGCCGTACAGTGTCACGGCTGTGAATGGGTTACATCAACTTGATATTGCAAGGCGACTGGTTTATTGTCAATGCTATGGTTTGCCCAATATTTTGGTGAATACCCCACCCTGTTGGACATGAACATAACATGGTTTACTGGCAAAACGTGGTTCAATTTATTAGGATATGTAAACTCGCAAAATAAACGTGTGTGTGCAAGTGATAATCCCCACACAAACCAAGAAGAGTCATTTCATCCAGTGAAAATTGATATCTGGTTTGTGGAGTCCCATCGTGGTATCAATGAGCCAATCAATTGCTTTTAAACACGGCGAGTACCGACCGATACTTGGACATCTTTACTGAGTTTGGGGTGATCAGGAACTTGCAGACGGTTACTTACAACAGGACAATGCAAATTGCCTCAACACGAATAGGAACATGGCAGAAATTCACAGATTTTTCAAGGACAAGACTCTCTCCAAAGTCCGGTGAACTTCAAGATCTCCTGACCTGACACCATAAGCTTCTTTATCTTGGGACTTTTAGAAGGCAAGATTTATTCAAACAAGCCAAGGTCAGTTGAGAAACTGAAAGACAACATCATATTTAAAATTGTTGCCATATACGTCACTACGCTAAATCACACATTCTCTGATATGGAGTGACGGGTGAATATGTGTCTGGACGCTGGCGGTGAGCAATTCCAGCATCTTTTATGAGACAGTAGTACTTGTCATGGGCCAAGGTAAATGTTACAATATTCAAATGTGATTTTCCAATCATGAGTTGATTATAAAGATTGGTGTGCATTCCCAGGTAAATAGCCCTGTATTTTAGAGACAGTCTATTCCCTGAAGAAGAACATTTAAGGAGTTATAAGAAATTTAAAGCCACAGAAATATCTAAAAAAGATAAAATCTTTATTACAGCTGTTAATTTGATGCCCTCTGTCAAATGTGTCGGCTATAAGGCATAGCTACTTGGCTTGATATTTGAATCTCCTAGGTAAATTCATTCTACATTCTAACTTATTAATGTTGTAGAACCAATGAAACTATCACCCATTCAAAATACAAAATTATTGCATTTAAGAAGGATTTACAACATTTTGGGCATACATCACATCACATACATACATACACCGAGTATTACAGGTTCTTTTATTCTTTAAAATCTTAATATTTCTCTTATTAACACATTCGACAACAACATGGCCTACCCCTTCTTATTGATCCACACATTATCCCTTCATTCATTTGCTTCGTCACTTGATCCACACTTATAAAATAAAAATGTTTTATCAAGAACAGATCATGTATAGGCGTAATCCTTTTATTGTATCAGATTATAAAGATAGCATTATATATGGACTCCTCCATAGGTGGTTTTACAGGATCTTGTAATGTATTTCAGTTTTTTAGTAGGCGGGAGGTCTAGGTTTGAATCCTTAATGTGTGGCATGACGTTCTCTCCTTTGTGGATTTTAACTCTTATCGCAATAAAATGTTGGTACATTTATTCTAAGCTCTTCTTTCCTCATCCATACCCAATTGTGTTAAGTATTTGGATAGTCTGGAAGGGTAATAGAACGTGGTTTACTCAAAAAATATTTACTACAATTTAAACTTCATCGTGACTGTTCCAAAATTTTTCTTGGTCTTATTTTAATTAAAAGTTTGTTATTGGACATTAATACGCGTGAATCCAGAGGAACGATTAACTTTATCCAATGTATCCTAATAACACGTTGAAGACGATAGGCTTAGATACTAAACACACATCAAATCTTAGTTTAGGTCCCATAAAGACAAACACACAAGTCTACGGATCCTCTTTCTTTGAGTTTTGGCTTAGTGGTAAACAGTCAAGAAAAAAAAGCTTTCATTTCCTGCCCGACTCGCTGTAGTTTACTGAAAATGCTTCTAGCAAAAGCGATTTTCTGGAATAAATAAGCAAGATAGGTAAATAAACGCTTCTCAGTTTCGGTACTTCAGTCAAGTAAGTATTTGGTCAGGAGTAGGCGTACATCATTTGCAAACAGAACTAATACAAGTTTTCGAAACAGTAAAACGCTCTAAACCGACTGAAGACTGAAAACCCTTTGAATAGGTGAAGTGGACCCGAAGACAAAGTCCTTGAGATTCAAAACAAACCTATAAACTTAGTTCATTATTTTTATTATAAATGTTGAAATTTTGTGCCGAATTTTTTTTAAAGTGGACGGTTAAAAATATAATCTATAGTGTATATTGGTTTATAATCTCAAAGTATAGTCACAATTATTCAGAAATAGTTATACTAATATTTAGACTAATTTATATATTTGAGGACCGATGAACTCTTGTGTTCTGAAACTGAATATCAGATATATTGGCTATATCATTAATGTTAGTTGTCTTACCCACATAACAAATAACTTTAGTCAACTTTTTTGCCGGTCTAAATCACACTTTTCTAGTATAATATAGCCAAAGTTCAAACGTTTTATGACTTTAGAAAAATATTTATCTCAAAGTTTTTTTTAGAAACCTCAACTTCTTATTATGAAATTATATTATAAAATTGTCTATAAATTCTGATATTAAATTAAATTATATATCCAGATACTTTTGTTAACAAAACAATAAATATTTACTAGCAGTTTGATCCGTTACTCGTACGGTTTAGCTGCACCAAAACTATATTAAATTAAAACGTTCCACTTGATGGTGCCTATTTAAAAAAATCTAATTGATGTACAATCCTGAGATAACAATCCCAAAAAAATTATACCAATTAATAAACTTAAATAAATTAGGTATGTAAGACAAAATATTTATCTGTCTGAGTTCACATACAAATGCAATCTATTAACAACACAATCTTGACCTTGGCATGCTCATAAGTTAAGATAAATCGAACTAATATACGGTTTTGTATACTCAATAAACACTCTCCTAATTATCAAACACGTATTCTGTTGTTAGGTTTAGATTAGCGACGCCATGCTACATGTTTGTATTACACCATGGGGCAAATTTTTTTATAGTTTTTTTTACTATAGTGTTGATGTTCATATTTTCGGGTTTCTTACCAAGAAAAATTGAGATATGTCTTGTCTTATGCCAGATAAATGTTTTGTTTGGTAAATAAAACTAACATATATAATGCTCGTACATTGCTAAAAAAATATTTCGGAAAAAAGAGCTTAATAAAATAATATACTTTGTTATAGCGTCATAATGAATAATAAGCATAATGGATTTTCAAAGACCATTATGGTTCACCATGCTATGTCACCATTGTTATTTTTATTAAATTGTTCTGTTAGTGCTAGATATACACTAAATCATCCTTAGATTCTTATTTTTGTCATACAACGCTAATGAAAACCATTTAAGATGAACCTTTAGTTTTTATATTGGTTTATATTTATATTATCTTGTTCCTTTACAAAACTCAAATTTTCTACCATATCAAGTAGCAATTTCTATTAGCCATTTCCCACCCCTTATTTTTGAATTCTAAACTTTACAGATGCTATGGTTATGATAGCGTGGTCCTTTTACAAACATGAAAATTTAAGTTTTCTTCCATGCTAAAAAGAAGGTTTTATAAAAATTTGCTAAGATCTTAAAATATTGACCCTTCTTCCCACCCACACCCTTTCAGTTCCCATTTCCATTTTTAAATTAAAATTTTTTTTTATTATCTTACACGGTTTATTTACGTGTTTGCCAATTTCAAATTTAGCTCCAACAAAAGGTAGTGTTCTATATTAGTTGTATGAATTTAGATCTCTTTCAAATCCTGGGCCTCAATTTAGAAATTTGTAATGTTCAGATGTAACTCGGCTCTCCGGAATGATCTTTGGACTTAATTGTTAAATTTGCATATTAAGACCCACAAAAAATTTTCTTATGTTAGTTAGAGGAATCTTAAGTTGACCCCACCTCTTCCCCAGTTACCATTTCTTCAATTTGAAATTAATAATCAGAGCTTAATGGTTGGTTGTTTGGGGTGGTTATTATAGCTGCCTGATAACTATCAATCTTCTACCACAATGAAAATAAAATAAATTTTTAAATATCAATTTCACCAGCCCTCTTTATAAGTAGAAAATATTCAACACTTATTTAGTAAATGGAGTAATCCCTCTATATTCCTGGCAAATTTTAATTTTTGTCTCACCTAAAAGGGCTTCTTTCTTTTTACTTGATACCTGTACCACCAAAACTCCACCGCTATTGTATCAATTAAGCTCTTCAGTCTCATGGTTATTTGGAAAGGTATCTATAGCTTCTTGGCAATTTTCATTCTTTTTTCTCAAATACAAGTTGTGGTTTCAATTATTTTTGGAAACTATAATCCCCCTCCGCATTTAAACAACTACTACTTAGAAATCTTGTATTTTAAAACGCGCATGGCTTTAGGAATTGTACTTATAACTAACTGACTAGCAAATTCAAATTTTCTGTAATACCTGAAAGTATTTTTATATGAACACCTTCCATCTCCCCTATTTCCCGAAATCCCAATTTAAAAAAAAAATATTTTTAGTCATTAAAATATATTTGGTTTGGTCTTTCTTTATATTTGCCAGAAAAATGTCAGTTCTATACCACAGTGAAAATTAATTGTAGAGTATTGGTTTTTAAAATTTTGAAATTTTACCCAAGTTTCTCAAGTTCACTCAGCAATTTAAAATTTTAAAATATATTTGTTTATCTGAAATTTTCTTTATACCTGTTTTCCTAATTTTAACTTTATACCTCATATACAAATTTATTTCTAGCTATAAGCTCCCATTTTCCAAGTTTCCATTTTGAAACTTTCCAATTTTAGAATTTTATAATTAAATGGAATACTCCTGCTACATTCCTACCAAGCAAAATATCAATTTTCCAGTCCCAGAGGTTTGGGAAATACGGTTATTAGTGAGTAAATATATGTTGCCATTTATTAGGCCTGTATACATTCAAGATAACTTTTGTTTTTTCTAACAGCTCTAAATTTATTAAAACCTTTCTATATTAAACTATGTAGCAAATATTTCCTGTCACTTTCAAAAGTAAAATAAAAATATTTTATTTGCTAGATTGTCCAAACATTTATAAGGACAATAATAAGGTATCATAATTTTAACATATTTTTAAATTCATAAAGAATTAACTTTAGTGTAGTTTATTTTATAATGTACTATTGGAAAGCCAAAGATAGAAATGATTAAACAATCATTTTAAATAACTGTATTGGGAATTTTAAATTCAAAATGGATGTAGATGTAATTAAATTTAACAAGGTAATCTACAACACAAATAATTTTGACGTACAGTACATTTAATTGAGTTCCTATTATATTTTTTATTTATTTTTGTATTGTGACCGATGTGTGAATGTGTGAGTAGGCGCGCCACATTTTATATCATCCAATTTACATTCTTATGAAAGTTTGATTTAGGAGCGCTTTTTTAATTTATATTCTATTTCATACGTAAATACTACTTTTCGTTTAATTATGTATTTCAATTTAAATCAATACATTCTGGCTTAACTTAATGGGTGGGGTTTTAATAGCTTTACGTTATGATTCACTAAAGTAGTATTCCACAATGGGTTTTCTTTAGCCTTCTCCAAGTGAATGATAATACATTTTCACTCAATTACGTGTCTTATGCTTACTCCAATATGTTATATAATTACCAAAACAAGAGGCCGAGTGGTCTATGGCGTTATATTTGCGTTGAACTCAGCCACTGAAAAGATTGAGAATCATATCAAACCATTTGAACTTAGCAGTCATCAGTATATTACACTAAATATTATTTAAAAAAACATGCAATCTTAATTATCATGTCGTACCCTTCCCTGATATCCATTTTGATCAAATTCATTATAACAAATTTTTAAAATTTTTGAGTTTTCCAAAAAGGTAATCAGTAAATTACCATTATTTCAAGCTGTCTCAAATCTTCTACTTCTACTTCTTCAAACACTTCCTTGTTATTCATTTTGATAACTGTTAAAGCGCCATTTCCGAACTATTTCATATATTCAATAAATAGGTTATTAGTGAATTACTTTTGAGACATATATACATTTTCTCTGAACTTTTTTTAAAAATATATTTTAAGTTACACACTCCACAGATATTCATTCTGAACCAAATAATTAAAACCGTTTTATAAAAATGTTGATTCTTCAAAAATAAGTCATCAGTAAATTAATATTAATAAATATATAATAAAAATAATAATTTCACCTTGAGGTTTTACCATATAAAATCTGAATAATATTACCATATATCTATTAAACAGTATTAGGTCAGCAGCACCAGGTACTACAATCATACGGATGGAGATACAAACTAGCCAACATTGAGACGGACAAAATTGTAAGAACAACATTTTTTAGTTTGAGAGCACATAAAACATAAAGATCCATAGTAAAAGATAGGGTAAAACTGTCAAAATGTCAATACATTCTCAATATCATAATAACTTAAAATAATATTTCCAGATTTTGTTTCAAATATAAAATATCTAGTTTAATTGAAAAGTGACACAAGGACATGGGTATTGATTCCGAACCCGGTTAGTAATAGAATTAAATAGTTTTTATGCTAATCACCTAACATTATTTTAGAATCACCCTCACTAGTGGACATGTGGGATACTTCTTTTGGTATGATTTGATTGACAATAAGTAGGTTGGACTTAAAATCTTGGATGGGTGTACTAAAGGTTATTTAGACTAAATTATTTTACGCTTTCCATTAATGTAATTTCAGGTATATTTCTTATAAAATCTACCTTCATACGTAGTATATCTGTGTCAAAATGCGAAACTGGATGGCTAGTAAGAAGTGGTGCACAAAAAGAAAAGGTTACATTCTTTGTTCCATCATTATCGACCATTTTGCACGAATGGTAGTAGGCTGTATGGTAGTAAGCTAACCCTGCCTGTTTCCATTATGGAGTTTCATACAGGAGCCCGCCAAGTAGGGATTGTAAGCTCTCATCATAAACGGAGTGTACATGTAGAAAAGCACATAAAAGACTGAGTGTAGTAGATCATTACAAAGAAATATGTCACATTTGTTAAAAGAAGTTTGTTCAGTTCATTTATTATTTAAACACCACCACACAAGCAATATGTATTTTCAAGAAAAGTATCCCAACCATTATGGAATATACCTGGCATGTAAATATATATATATATAAATTATGCAAGGTTACTTCTTGATAAATAATATATTGAATGTGATTTATATTCATATGTCCTTTAAAGTAATATAAAGTTTTAGAATCACTGATAGCTTGTAATGAAATCGTGATTAAATAAAACACAAAATAGATAAGTTCTTGAAATTTTATTAAAAATAAAGAATAAGCTTTATTTTAAAGTATATATAAAAAATATGACTACAGTATAATTATGGATAGTTTATTTTACTTTACATCCTTCAATGTTTACTTCCTGTGGCCTGGGTCAGTTTTTTGTTCAAGATATATATTTTCCATTACCTAGGCCTATCGTAGCTTCACATGCCTTAAAGTCTAGCTTAAGACTAGGACAGGCACAACATCCAGTCCCCGGCCGTTAATCCATAATTGTGAAAGGGCAAATCCACATGTCATCAATGAATATTTTGTTGGCCATGCTTGTATTCGAACCCGGGATGCTTGGATCAATAGAGAGACATGCTACCGATTGAGCTAAGGTGTCGGACTTCAATGTATGGACGGGGAAAATTATAAAGTTTGAAGAATCCTTATAAAATACAATATACTTGTTTATATTACCTACTTCAGTGACCGCGTGGACAATGGCGTCACTCTCATGTCAGACTATAATGAGTATGACGGTAATATCGGGGTTCAAATCGTGGTCAGGTGTACTGAGGATGGTTTTCCCTAAATGGTTTTCCACTCTACCTCCATGCAAATGTAGGTATACTACTTATAAATTGAACCTTACTCATCCCTAACTGATTAGCGTTATTAGTACATATGCGTGTAACCTGAACCAAAAGTAAGATGTGATGCAAGAAAAATTTCTCTTCAAATTTGGCATAGCAAAATATTTAAAAATCTGCAAGGCTATTTGTCATTTTACCACATATTTCCATAAATTCTTCTAATTTTTAAATATTTTACAATTTATTTTGGTTTTGGTTGAATTAAAATATGTGTTTCAATGACCGTCCGCGGCATTTCGTGATGTGTTGCCATATATGACAAAAAAAATACAGTTTATATCCATTCACAATAAAACGGAAGGAAGAAACTGTTTAAAATAATTAAAATAACGAATTTTGAGCTAAGGAAGAACACTTACTTTTTCACTAAACTTATTTATTTTTTTAAGAAGTTGATAGACTATATTTATTTTCAATGTCAGCCAAAATTCCAACGCATGCGCAGGGCTGTTAAATAAGTGAATGGCGTGTCTCGAAATTACAAAAGAAGTTAGAAAAGAAATGTAACAATACAATGCTTCGTATTGTACAAATGCTCCCCAACTTACCTAATATCACAAATTGATTCGCCTAAATACATACTACCCACCCCCAGAATAACCTCGAAGAAACCTATAATAGTATTCTTCACTATTATAGCCTAATGTAGCCCCAACAATTACTCAAAATCAGCATTCAGAAAAATCCATTATAAACAGTGTAGTAAAATAACTGTTCAACACGTACCTTCGTCCAGATCCTCTGGCTACGTCGCTGGCAAGTCAAACGCACCGATGAACAAGAGTTGGGCGACTACATCTCTGAGAACGTGCTCAACGATCTACTCAGCCCGAACATTGCAATAAAACTAGCCAATGTTTACTTGATACCTCTTCGCCAAATCAACTAACCCTGGTCTGCCGTCTGGCGGAGGGATATGGAAAACCCTCGCCGATCTTTCAAGCTTCTACATTGGTCAAGAAAAGGAATACTGCATTGCGACAATGACGCGTCCAATCAGCGGCTTGGAAAACCTACGAAGTTGCGTCAGAATGACGTAATGGACTGTTTGAGCGTAACTGAGTTGGATGTGAAAACCCCTCCCCCTTGTTTCCGTGTTTTAGACTCATTATAAAGAGGATTGTAAATTGTAAATATGTATAATTATAACTACACATTGGACAGGTGTAGGGATCACCTTTATTTGAACATCTGGTAGAGACGTATTACATTATAACTACACGTTGGACAGGTGTAGGGATCACCGTAGAAATGTAGCAGGTTAAGAAAGAAAGTTTGATAGTTGTTTTATCGCTATTGGACGTTACAGTTAGGAAATAATTTTTAAATGTAGAATCTTAGAAACGAACTTTTCACCTTGTTTATATTATGTTTGTTTTACAAGCTTTATTTAGGTCATGAAAGAGGGGCCTACATTAATTAGTTAAATGTATAGTCAACGCAAAGAGGAAATTGCGTTCGACTTAGAAACTTTTATGTTAACTTAGCTAACCTTGTGTT
>CABFVX010003042.1:79604-96153 GCA_902151425.1 Timema shepardi
GGTTATGAGTAACCAGCCATAACTTTATGTTTGAAGGACCTTAAGTCCAGCGTACTTTGTGAATTCCTGCGCAAATAAGTCAATGTTTTCTTTCAGAATAGTGGCTATAGGATGTTTTGAATTAAGGCCGTCTTTCCCGTGTTTGTTTAATACTTTTGATAATTAAAGAATATTTTGATCTAAACCTTGCTCTATTACCAGTTGTTATTTTCCATGTATTGTTGCATCCTTCCTATCCTATAGTTTTAGGGGCCTTATCTATAGTCTCGGCGGAGGGTGTAATAGAAATTGATGTAAAAACTTCATAAAATATTGCGCATTTCAATCCTGACAGATGGAAGTAAACATTATAATTCTTTTTTTAAAAACATTGGTCTATACTTTCAATTTTTATATATTATTTGGTTTTAATGTATACATATTCTCTTTAGACTTGGAAAAACCCACGTTTATAAATTTGAATCCTGGAACACTATTTAAAGAAGATTGGAATCTTTTTTTCTCGGCGTCTTAAAAAAGAAGAATACAAAGCTTTGTGGCTCCCAACTAAATTTTATTTATAAAGTGGAAAAATACTTTTAAAGTGCGATATGAATATATCTATAGGATGATGAGTGTCTAGGGAAGAACTAGAAATGGTTCATTTCCCGAAACTCTGAAATGTGTAAAAATTGAGAAGAGAAAACAAATTCATTACCTTTTGGTTTTTTCAACATGAACACATTTTATTGGTGAGATCTAGCCAAATCTTCAACATTAAATTTTATCTCTCTCTCCCGCACACACATCAGTAATCGAGTATTAATTTTAAACGTTCAGACACTTTACCTTTTCTTGATCTTCAATTTATATTTTATTTCTGCTAAATTATTAATACAACTATTTATTATTGATTTATTTTAGTTTTTGTCAACAATAATATTGTTTTGATTATTTTTGTTAAAAAATAGATGTATTTTAAACCATTTTTTAAGTTGGTAAGATTATAGATATATTCACTTGGAGTTCCATATGTAGGATTGGGATGTGGTAACAATGAAACAATAAAACTAATAATAATAATAATATCCCACAACAATTTCAATAATCGTTTTTTATTTTAATTTTAATTAGTACATTTCTTTCAGTGATCCATTTTATTTAAACTGTTCATGTTATATTTTATGTATTTTCCTTCAACTCTTGAAGAGATTTACAGCACACCATTGTTTTAGTTAGGGTAGTGACATTATTATTGGCATTGCATCAGCTAGAAGGTGTTCCCGAGCAAACCCAGTGGTATTGAGTGTTAAGACTCGTCGTGCCACTGTCAGAGTTAGTCGAGCTAAAGTTTTTTTTCTTCTAAGTGTAGTTTCTAGGAGTGGCGCCCACAAATAATAGTTTGGATCTATAAGGTAATAATATATATACATACATACATATATATAATTTGAATCATCTCGTCCTCACCCTTTATTATCTTATGTTGAAAATTTTATATTAGAAAGTATTGTAAGGAAAATATCTAAATAGTTAATACTCCAACCCATATTAGTGGACACACGGACTAAACGCCAAGACGGTTTCGTCTGGTTTTAAGATGATTCAGTCGAGGTTTGAATCCGAGCCTGATTCACTGATATGGTATAATATTCCTAAATATTTTCTTACTCTCCCTCCACCAAAATACTGGTATATTTCCTCTAAACTCTATCTTACTCATACCTGCCCCTAGAGATAAATTAAAATTTCTTTAGTCTGGAAAGTTAGTTGGAGTATTAGTGATAACTATAACAATAATGCTCCAAAATAGTTCTTAAATACCTACTATCATATATTGATATGTAGTTATAAATCCGTGTACTTAAAAAAAAAAAATTCCAAAATAATCTTGATCTTAATTTATCTCTTAATATTATTACTAAATAATTAAACTTGCAGTTTATAAACCAAGCTTGGTTACATAACAACAATTCATAACCAACTTAGCTAAGAATATCTCAACAAACGCTGCAATCCTAACCAACTTACAAATATGTTTATTTAATCTCTTTGCTCTAGACAACTTGATGTTTTGCCTAACTTAATTAATCCTAATATATTTTAAATATTATTTATTTTCTTATAAATATGGGTGGCTATTGGACACACAGACAAAACCCAAAAATAGAACACCAAACAAACCTGGAAAGAACATTTAACATGTTATGTAATGTCATAATGTCAAATAATGTTCTAACAGGCTTTATGTACTTTTATAATTTAATGTATTACTAGCTGGTGAAAAGTGTTCTCCATACACAAATAAATGGTCTACAGAAATGCATAAAGAGTGTTCCAAAACTAGCCTTAAGAGGATTATTATAAAACAGGCCTGCCCAGCTAGCGACCCACGGGCCACCTATTTTGTGTTCCACGATGCATTAGAAAGTTAAAAAAATATATAACGCCATCCAGGAGGTTCTTAAACATGATAAGATTTAAGTTGTGTAAAATTAAATATATGTTTTATTGGCTGTACAATAATGTCTATAAATTATTATAATACTTTTAATGTAATGAACTAGTTATTAGTCTATAGGCCTATCATGTAGCATTTGATTGTTTAATTTATCAAAAAATTGAAATTACTGTAGTACACTGTGGCCTGCACACCGTCTAGTAATATAAAATGTGGCTCTTAGCTATATTAAAGTTGGATATCCCTGTTATAATTCAATCACGACACTACAGGATGCTACTTTACACTGCACCTTATCTGTTTCGTCATGGAACACTATCTCTGGACAAAGAAGTACACAGTTATATTGAGAATGATTCTGATAAGTTATTTTATTTAAAATAATGTTCTACAAATTATACAACAATACATTCTCAGTCGAGGATATAATTCCTAGTGGATTAAACAAAAAATCTAGCAGACCAAATTTAAATAGATTGAATTTAGACTTTAGTATATGACAATTTTCGTTTACTAACATTAAATGAACTGACTAAAAAGGTTATTCATTTAATGTTTCGGCTATGGACGTTTAATTGAGGTTTACCATCTAGTTTTAACTTAGTGGTCAGGTTTGTTCCTTTCCACTACACTCTGTGTTTTTGTTTAGTTGTATGTATTTAATTTTATTGTTTTTCTTATCAATAAATGTTAATTTGGAACCTAATTCCTTATTTTCACTTAGGGGATATTTCTGTTCGGGTGTTATAATCCTCTGCATAAAAGTATCACACTATCCAGTAGATAAACCAGCTTCCCAGAAGCAGTTGTGAATAGTGGTATTTTACACACTACTCCGTACCTTGTTGGCAAAATATTTACCTGCCAGCAGAGTAATTTGTATTTCTTTGCTTGCTGCAACCGCGATACTAACCACTGAAATATCCAGGGATCGTCCCATGCTCAGCGACATTCTTCACTCATATCTTAAGGCAGAGTCTGTGAGGGATGGATGGACGTGTGATTATCATCGGCTATAATATTAAAAACAAATTATTAGATAAAGCTTAAATAGATAATAAGATTTTAATCATTTATAAAACATCTATTAAGCTATGTGTAACAATAAAGGTATAAAATCGAGACTTAATAATACCAAAATATAAATGGTTATCTTTAATTAATAATTAATATAAATGGAGTGCCATCAATCTAGGTTAATACCTAAATATTAATATTACATTTAATAGCGTTTTCTTAGTGTTATAATGTATGTTCTTGTTTGGAGCTCCTTAATCCAGGGTGCAATCACGATATAATTCACTGGAAGTGGTTTGTCTAACCTTCCTTTCTGTAACATGTTGTTTAACTTTCAAAACGTTAATACAACGAAACCCTGTAAAAGTGTAATACTGTTACAACCAAATCTAAAAAGTTCTAATGATGTGTGGCAGATATGAACTCACTGCGACATCACAAGTGGGAGAGGTCCAGGTCTCAGAAAAACTTGGCCCAGCGAACGAGCCAACTCTGCTTTGAAGAACAACACGACCCATAGTTGTGTCACCCCTAAGCTAATGGTGATTCCTATTTTTAAAGGCCAACTTTGATTATAGTATCGAAGTATTTTAACATATCGGGTATACATATACACATTATATTATTTATGGTCTTACCAATTTAATTAGGCCGTTAGTAGCAAGTGTGTTAAGCCTATGAATAATAGAAAAAACTCAAATATTATATGAGCTTGTCCACGGTTCACGACCAGCTATTATTTTGCAATCACTTTAAGGAGGAACTGCGGGAAGAGCTTTTCCAGATTTAACCAGGAATAAGTACAGATGGACACGATGTTTGAGGTGTCTGATTCATCACCTCACCACATAGTTAAGCTACGGCACATATTATAAGTATAAGGGAATCTTTGATAGTTTTGTATACCAGATTTTTCTTACTAGATTTACTATGCCCTTCAGGCATAGCTTATGTTGTTGAGAGTAGTGCTCTGCTGTGTTTAATGTCCTTATGACATTGTTTTGTATGTCAGCATTTCTGATTGGTTTCCCTGTAACCTTGAGGAATATTTAATATTTTCGAGCGCAGAGCTCTATTCTGCAATGTCCTTATGACATAGTTTTTGTATATCAGCATGACTGACTCTTTTCTCTGTATCCATATGGCATAGTTTATAGCTTCAAGAACTATTGTTCTATGTCTATTAGGCCTAGTCGCAAATATCGGGGCTATGATTAGACTACTCAATCTACATGACCATGCTGCGGCTAGCTTAAATAACAGAATTTAATATTGGACGATACCAGGTTATCTATAGCTACGTTTCACAACCTAAAGCGGTCTGTTGTTTTTATGAGTATAACTGAGTGCCGACATGCGGTGCGCAACCCGAGGAAGTGCTACTGGTCCATAGTAGTGGCCCACGGGGTTTTGCATATTGTGTTCGGTCCTCTTGTGGATCCTTTGACGTTAGTAAATCTTATATCTTTTATGGGTAGTAAAGTTGTTCCATTGACGAGAACTTTATCCCAAGACCTTCAAGGTCAATAATTGCTCTAGTACATTTTACAAATATCCAAAATGTTTCTTTATATCTAAATCGGACTGAAGTACAGTAGGTAAACAGTATTGTAATGTCATTTTATGCTAGCTTCTTTTTATCAGGATAGAACTGACCGTGTGTTGTAGTCAGTGCACCTGGCTATGAATCAAGGGGTCCCAGGCTCGATTCCTGACTGGTACCGTGGGTAATATTACCAAGAGAGAGATTATTCCAAAGGTTATCAGGGCCTGGTTAGTTAGGATTAAGACCTGATTTTCATGGGTTTGAACCCGACTGGGGTCAACGGATTTTTCATGAGCGATAAAAATGACTTCGGTGGGGAAGTACAGCCGTTGGTCCCGTGTCAATTGCGACCTGTTAAAGAACTCTGTAAGTTATGTAAAAATAGCGTTTCCAGCTTAGTTGGTATTTAGGCCCTTTCACGCTCACTCATAGAAATTATCGTATGCTGATATTATAAATCGTTTCAGAACCTGCACGATAAATGCCCCTAATAATTAAACAAGAAAATAAAAGTATCAGTCTTAAGTTAGGTTTATGAGCTTCTACTAGTTCAATATCCTTCAAGGAAGTTTAATAACGCAAGCCAACAACATGTATTATAAAACACACATCCTGACATAAAATATTGATTTTAATATAAATTACTGGTTAATGTTGGTGCCAAAAAATTGAGTTGTTTTTGAATAAAAAAATTGCAATTTTGTAATTTTATTTCATCATGTCAATATATACCTTATTATAGTACTAGTTATATGAACAAAGATAAATATTTCAGTTACTTAGCCCAAAGCGACCTATACAAAATGTTGAAAAAGGCTTTAACTGAACTTCCTAAATGTAACTCATTTATAGACGGTATGACTAGACGTATTAATCTACTTTGAAATTGTGACTCAATATATAGATAATTGATATGTTGTTTTTAACAGGTCGAAAACTGTCGAAGTATTGGTGTGCTAGGACAATTATTCTATGTGTCTTTTTTCATCTAAATATAGCCTATAAATTAAAAGTAATATTAGGCCTTTATTGATAAAGTTAGCAATAAACTTATTGCACGTCCATTCAAACCGTATACGGTTATTAGCCTTCCACCCCTGCCTGTTAATTATTGTCCTTGCCTCTTCCACACCTAAGTTATGTAGGTCCTTCCCCATATATTCTTTCCATATGTTTCTTGGTCCGCCCAGCGGTCGTTTAACTTCCTTCACTTATGTCCTTTATCTAGCTAAATATACCATTCTTTAAACATGACCAAACCACGCCAGTATTCTGCTCCTAACGACTGATGTTGCTATCATTTATTTTACCACGCGGTACATTCTACCGGGAGGTACTTTGACGCCAAGGTTTGGTAGACTTATGTGTTGACTATTAGCCTCTCTCTTGGCATAGAACGTTGCCCAGGATACACCACTACACGTCGTACTCGCAATGAAATGATGTGAGGGTTATTATGATGCTGTGGAGCTGGGGTTGGTCTTAATCTAACTTAGCGTGATTAACAAAACTATGGTGACCGTTGGGATTATTCCTCTTAAGGGAAAAATACCCGAGGTACCAGCCGGGAATCTAACTCAGGACCCTTAGTCTTGAATCCGGGTGAACTGACCACTACACTACGGGACCAGTAATGATGTTCTGTTAGGTTCTGTTGGGTACCATTCTCTGATCTTACTATTCTTCCTAGCTCTCCAATCATTTTCTCCTCTTATTGGTCCACGTATTCTCCTCAGCATTTTATTTCCAAATGTAATTAGTCTTCTTGCTGTTATCTTTATCAATCTCCATATTTAACTGCTATATACTACTATTGGTCTGAATAGTTTTATATGTCCTAGATTTGTTTTTATTTTATGACAGTTTCGATTCGCTCATTGAGTGAAACGCTTGGCAAAATTTTGTACCTGTTTGTATACATGTTGATTTATCTTTTTCTAGGTCACTATGTTGGTTGATAGAATATGGACACAAAAACAAAGAATTGTATTTTCATGAGGCTTTACCACCATTGATAGAGAGATTGAGGTTTATATCCCGGTTGGATACACCATTGCTGGTTTCCCGTATTTGAATGTAATGTGAATGAATTCACTTGAAGCTACCTTCCTCATTCCTAACTTATAAATCAAGTCATTGTGTTGAACATGACACTAAAAAACAAACTTTAACTACCGTACTCGAACAAGTGTGGATAACGACCCCAAAAGTTATGCTGGTAAAATTCAAGTGGGATATAAAATAACCTCGTTTCAGGAAAAATAAAAATAAACAGAGGTGTAATAGCGTTACAATAAAAGCCACCGGTTTCACAAAAAGTTGGACAGTTTGACCATTCCTTCCCACTCCAATTTGACCCTTACTCTTTCTCAAAAAAAATTATTCCAACTAAATTCTGAATCCACCCCCACTCTCCAAAGTAACTTATTCGTAAAATTGTGACTGATGACTGCCATACGATTGTAAAAGTGATTTACCTGCGTTAACAAAACCACCTTTCCCTCCTTTTTAACACTTCATATTCTTTGTGTGGAATTTTTTTTAGTAGCTTTGGGGGNGGGGGAGGGGTGTTGCGTCTTTGTTGTATTGGAGAACGACTTTTCTCCCCTTCGCCCCCTCCCTTCCATACAAGAAGAAAGCGAACGAAGGCTTCTAGAAAAGTTCACATTCGGAGACCAATCCATCACAATCTACTTGACAAGTTGATCCTTCTATTGCTTCACGTGCTACACCAGGATATCTGTATTCTCTTCTTTTTCAAGCTTCTTTACCACACTTTTTTGAGATCCAAGTATTCGTAATTCTCTATTTGTAATTGCGTCTCTTCCCCTGTGGAAATTACTATAATTGATTTATTGTTTTACTTAAACTTGAATTTTATGTTTTTAAATGGTATTTTCATTATTTCATTTTGATACACTCTAACGAGCATTAGTAAAGGAAGTTATATACACATCAATTAATTTTCTTACGACAACTTTACTCAAAATGGTTTTCAAAAATTATATGTTTTCATGCATTTTAACAAAGGATCATTAAAGGCTTTAGTTCATCTTTTTAATAAGATAATCATGCACCTACCCCTTTTGTTTTTAATCTTAAAGTTAGCATTGTATTTAGGTTTTGTTGGAAAGTCACTAATGTTGGAAACATTTTAAGGGATTTTCAGCTCTTTGATCGTTTTTATTGAAATTTTTGTGCCATATCCCTTTAACTTCAATAAATGTGTGCAACATTATTAAAGAACAATATTTTTCTAGAACTATGAACTATCACACCAAAAATAAAATGCTAAAAACTATTCAAACAGATCTGGCTTTAGCTCTGCGTCATACTACTTATCTTTATATTTATATTTAGGATAGTAGGATATGGATTTGTAACAAACAATTTAGACGTAACGTGCCCGAATTTTTATGGAAAGAGAGTTGGACAGTGATTTTAATAAAATTCATAGTACCCCAATTATAAATTTGAAAACCAATCTCATCTTCACCGCTAAACAAAACAATACACGACTTACTCATTTGCCCGAACGCTTAATAATGTTTTAACAAAAGTTAGTAAGCATTCATTTATAACTATTGGGAAAATTAATAATAAACTGTAGGCACTTAGCTTGTCTTGGTAATATTAATGGAAACTTGTATATATTATCATTCAACATTTTTTATGTTTTGCCGACATGAGTGAAACCAAATGTTAGACCCGTCTAGTCAGCCCCGGATTGGACTGCACCTATGCTCATGGGACAAATTAATGTTTGCACCCCTTTGTTTTACAATACGCTGAAAAAAATAAAACCAAATTTAATTTTGTATTTATTATTTTAAGGAATCACTATTTTATTAATAATACAATAAAAAGTATTTATTAAATCGTCAATAAATTGCAAGGTATGGTATGTTGATAAATGTTTTTCTTAAACTAAAAACAGAGGATATATTCTAAGCCTACAACGAGAGATGATTCTTACACTATAAACAACAACACGCCATCACGTATTTACAAAGCAGTTAACAATAGTCAGTGATTACTATAAAAACTGGACAGACATCTTTGTCTAAAATTTTGAGATATCGTCTGCACACTATTGTGTAGGAGAAAGAGAAACTTTTTGATATCGGTTTCTCTCTTACACACGTACATAGCAATGTAGCATTTTAACTTCATACGTTTACTCTATTTGTATGAAGAGAGGAAAAAAATTCGAATAAGTAAAAATAATAGAATTAAATACAAATACATAATACTAACTAAACAATAAATAAAGGACAAAATATATTGCTGGTGTAAAAATTCCCTTTTAGTGTTTGTTGATAGACTTCCTGTAACGAACATCCTATTTGGCACGTTTGAAAAAAAAAATACCTACGAAAACTTGCCCCCTCTATAAATTTGCCACCCTGGTCCGGGGCCCATGTGTCCCTCGCCTAAATCCTGCACTACTTCTCGTTATGCACACCAAACTTGAAAGTATGGTGTCATAAAATTAATAGGAACAAATATTGAATTACGATTTCGCTCTTTGAATTCGTAGAGGATAAAAATGACTACTTTTAATGTTAAATGAACTGTACTTGATATTTTTTACGAAAGCTGCAATGAAATAATTATAATATTTGAACAACAATGTGTATAAAGTAATTTTGAGAGCTATCGGTAGATCCTCAAGTGTTTTACTCGTGAAAAAAAGAGACTAATTTTTTTAAGTCCTCACACTTATTAATTCAATTGTTCGTACAACCAAATTCAAAATAAAGATCACTATATTTTTTTATAAAATTTGAGATAATCCTTCTTTGACACTAGCAATCAAGCTAAAAATAATACTATCAAATAGGATTTATTTTCCACTAACATCAATTTAATGATATTTCTGCATTCTTTGAATTAAAAATACTCTAAATAGTTTTAAATGACTAGTTTTAGTTACTTTTTGTAATAACTTGGTGTACTGTAATTTACTTTCTGAGGATTTGTCAAATATTTTCAAAGTATATCATAAAATAAAACATCTAATATATTTTCTAAAATTAAAGGCAATTTATAAAATACTAGTGGATTGTTGCAACGATGCCTTCATATTATTGCACTAATATGTGTTATAAATTTTTTATTGGGAAAAAATATTTATAATAAGACCTAACTTGAATTTATAATTAAAAGTTTATTCGTCAAAGACTATCAAATTACATTTATATTTAGTTTTCGTCGTTTAATTTGAATCAAAACTTATATTTTCCCTCTTCCGTCCACGATGAGAACATTAGAACGACCCCTCTCCCAGTTATCTATCTATTCGTTGTACCAAACCACTCAAATAAGAATTATTAAGCTCTTATTATTTTTAATCAAAAATAAATATATTTTTTAACGATATACAAAAATACGTAATTAATGGTTTTTTATGGTGATGTAATCAAAGAATGATGCTACATCTTAGCCGCTGCCCACAAAGTATGAAAATATAGAAAATTCGCAAGAAAAAAATTAATTTTAGTTGTGACAAGTGCGTTTGGTGACGTTGACAGGTGACTGTGGCACTAGGGTCTGGGATGGATCGGTGAGGTGGCCTGAGAAGAAGAGCGAGTCAGTTGCTCGAGAGACTTGTAAACATAGATCAAGAAATGTATGGATCGAGATCTCTCTGTATCGAGGGTTGACATTTGCACTAGTGCTAGCGGTGTCTGGTTGCAGAACTAATCATCGAATAGGTGGGCTATTCAAATTCAATTATAGAGTGAACCTAATATAAGGTAAGAATATTTGATTTTATTTATGTCCCATTATTTATTTGGCTTTATATTAAATAAGGTTTTTAGTTTATTATAATAATAATAATATTTAGCACCGCGTCTTACTACCCGTTCGGGTAATACGCTTTAAGTACTAATTACTCTAATGGATTAGGAATTGGAAAGGTTGAATTAGAGGAAGCGAACCCGCAATTGCGTGGAGGGAGAGTGGTAAACAGTTTAGGAAAAACCACCCCCAGTTATCCCGACCGAGATTCGAACCTCGAACTCCCCGTCCTCAGCAGTCGAGCTCAACACGACAAGCGCGTTAGGCGGATAAGGTTTTTAGTTAAAAAGCCAAATAAAATGGCAATTAAATAAAACCCAGTTTTAAGTAACTGTTTGGTTGTTTTAAAAATATATTTTCTGAGATAATACTTGAATAAAAAAACTTTAAAATACTGTTTTTTCAAAGTAAACCAATAAGGCATTTCAATACAATATGATTTTATGCAACTATGAGCAGATCTTTATTTTATTTAAAACTTACCTTTTTGCAGAATTTAAAAAAAAACTTTGTCAAATCAGCTCTTAATATAAAAATTTTGTTGATTGTGATTGGAATGGGTAGAATTATAAAAACAACATATATTTATGTATTATAAAACAAATATTTTATTAATACATAGCTTTAATGCGCGGAACAAAAGATATAGTTAACTTTTGTTATTATTAGGCATATTATATAACATATTGTTTTATTTGTTGATAAAAGGTGTATATTGAACCAAAATAGTTGTTCAAGTTCTCACTCGAGGACAAGGAAAATACAATAGCTTAGGAATTATTTATACAACCATACTAATATGAGATAAAAGAAACGTAAGTATGTTAAATAAATGGTACGGAACTCCGCGTGGACTTTCTCGCTCTATTGCTTTAAAATGGAGATATTTACTCAAAACTCGTAATATATGTGAAACGAACAAATATACATGAGCAAACCCAGGCATAAATTGCTATATAATTATGTAAAACATTTTTTTTAGTCCCGGTTTTAAATTTTATAATTTTGTAATTTTGTTTTTAAATGATTAGTGTCCTCATTTGTATGTTTGAACTGATAAAAAAAAAGATCAATGTTGGCTCCACAAGTGTCAACACTTCGTTTTAAAATTTCAACTTCCGGCTAAAATGTTCGACATTTTATTAGGTGTTGCAAATCTTCATGTCATCACATTGCTAGTAGATTCCTCATTTATAAATTTCCACCAATAAAAAAATGTAAATATAGACAATTGAGTCTAAAGTGATATAGATCAATGCTATACTAACATTTCTCCTAAAAGGTTTAAGGAAAAACAACATAATCATTTAGAGACTTACTAACATTTAATTACTCTATGGCATTGGAGAATTATTTCGTTAAAACTTAGGTAGAATCTCTATTCAAATAAATTCACAAAATTGTATTAATATATTTGCCAATATTTCAGAAACAGTTGGATTTATAAAAATATATTCCATACAAAAGTTTTTATTTTTAATAGTACTACAATTTTGCAATGATAAAGTATTTAGTATTTCAAATAATTGCGGAGATTCGGAAGTTTCTGCTACAGTAAAGTACCCTAAAATTCATTTTCAAGGTAAAATGAAAATAGCCAGTTTATTTATAATCTTAATTAACACCTAACACGAATTTTAATCAAAATCGTTAGAGTCGATTTGGAGAAAATTGACATTTTCTTTTCGCCCTTTCTTAAACTATTCTTAATTTCAAGTTTAAACAGACACACAAACAGACATCTTTGCAAAGGCTATTTTTTAGTGTTTGGGTGAATCTTGAGATGTTGACATCCATCAATATTTCTGGTTAGAATTTGTTTTGCGGTTGCAATACTTTTACCATTTGTATTCGAAAAGTTAAATATATATATACGTATAGCTTGAAAGTTATTGGTTTTATAAAAATATGCTTCCTATAAAATATTTGTATATTATAAAGAGACTTATATATTTGTAACGATAAGTAATTTCATGTCTCAAATAATTTAGGAGATATAACAAAATAATAATTTACGCATCAGACCGGAGCCCTTAAAGTCATTATGCCAAAATATTGAGAAAACTGCCATTTTGTTTGGAATATTTATAAATGTTTAGAAATTAAATTTAATCAAAATCATTAAAGCCGATTTTGAAAAAATCGACTTTTTCTATTTTTGCTCTTCAGTAAACTAACCTTAATTTTAGGATTAGATATCCAATTCCTAAAATCCCTCGGGGCAACCCTATTAAAACCCTAGATAACAATTTTTATCCCGATCGGTAAAATAGTTTAGGTTTTAGTTGGAGGTACAGACAGACAGACGGAAAGTCAAAAACAACTTTTTTGGATTAGGGGGAGTCATGAAACGTCAAGATTCATCAGAATCTTGAGTTTATTTTTTTGACGATCACAATACTATCTCTACCTGTAAGATAGCGAGAAAGTAAAAATGATTGTTACATCAGTAATTTATGCAATATTATTAGTGAATAGGAGGTGAGCGGTGGGGAATACACATTGCCACTCTTTCTCCCCCACCCACTCTGCAAAAAAAAGGAAGAAATATTTTTCCATTCAATACAATGCAGTAAGAATGATAAGAATAGGCTTAATCTTTTTTGGCTATTATAACATGCGTAGCAACCAAATTTCACTATTTTTACTACACTTGGCTATAAGATTTATTAAAAGAAAGTTTTAGCCTAAAATTAAGTTACATTTAATTTGAAGAGCAGAACAAAAATAATGGACACATATTTTTTTTTGTTTTGACGTGTGATGTATAGTTTTCGAGCTACTGCGTACGGCTTGGTAACTTGTGACGTCATAAGCCATTAACAGTAGTGTCAGCGTTTAATGATGTTTGAATTACCGTGAATCAATTTGTGTTTTACTGTGCGATAGTGTAATGCCGTGTTTGTGATCAGCTACCAATTTTAAATTCTATCAACATAGCTATACATACGTATTAATAAAATTGATAATTAAACACATACCACCTGACGATGTGTTCTAAATATGTTTTACATTGTTAAAGATCAGAGTTATCAGTTTAGCTACATTGTTGCTATACCTAGCCACTTTTATGGGTCTGAAACAACTAACTTTCATTTTTTTTTTAGCGTTGAGCAACTAATCTGGTGACTAACAACATTCCTTAATTTTCTGTAAAGTTCATGTGCATTATTTTAAAATTTAATTCTGTAGAATTTTGATTTATAAACTACCATACTGCAATGTATTGCTTTGGTCTACAGAAGAGCTCTAAACTATATATCTGTCATTCACAAAAATAATCACAATGACATCGTTCCGGGGATCAGATAAGTCCACTGATGTATCTTACGTTCAGTTCAGATTAATGTATGCATTTTTTGGTTTGGGGACAAATCTGACGACATCTAATTTTTAGTTTAGCAACAATATAACGACTTTCTAGTATTAATCTAGCTACAACACTTATATGTCGTTGGCAACACTGCTAATTATTTTACTTTTAAGTCAAATGTCCTGATGATTTAGATAACTGTAAACAGAACTCAAAATTATTTTGTTGGTAAGAAGGTAATTTATTCATAAATTTTTCAGCCATCACATGTTTTTTTTCTAAACGATCATGATGACTAGACAGTGTAATGTTTTTTATAATAATTATTGCAGAAGAAAAATAACTAAACTAATTTATCATTCTATTACTTCCCAAATCAGGAAAAATCTCTAGACTGAGATAAGAAATGGTTGAATAGAATTAAGAGGGAGAAATATGTGCCCTCTGCATCTAGTTTCATTTGCTCAAAGCATTTTAGAGAGTCAGATTTTGATCAATCCTCTCATTTAAAAAAGAGACTTATGCTCAAAATAGAAAATCCATAAGAGAAAATTAAAATTTGAAGCGTGTTCCTTGTTGTTTTTGAAATGTAAAGATGTATTAAAGGCTCCAAAATGTACTTTCTCTTACACAAAACAAATTGTAAGTGAAATATTCGATACTACAAGCAAAGCATTTGATTAAAGCCCTACTATATCTACAGATGTTATTGAGTCGAACATAAACATTTGCATGTTTTTCCAATCAACAAATCGAGTGTCCATTAAAAAGTGAAATATTTATATATGTGAATAGGGACACATTAGAGTATGTCTTGCAGTGTTTAAGATGACCATGTTGAGCACTACAGTAGAAAAATTCTCGTGTAAAGTTATGCATTCCACAATGACTATTAAATTCCCTATGCTTTCGCTGGCATGACAACAAACATATTTTAAATCTGAAGTATTATACCACAGTAACCACATATATAATATCGATTTGTTGTAGGTTTTCATCCTGCTCGCTATCACTATCCTCACTTCTACTTAAAACTGATATGGGTTCAAACCACTCATGATGCAGGTGGCATAGATTAGTGTGTACACCAACCGAGGAGATTAAAGGGAACAGAAGTGAATGAAGAATAGTTTATATAAATAACTATGTCAGAATTATGAAGGTTATACATTTCAGCCAATTTACTTTAGAAGATACAAAAATAATTGAAAAAAAAAATTGGATGTATCATGTAAATATTGGGCTTACTATTTTATTTACTGCCTATGAAACACAACCACTCTTATTTTCTATTAAACATATTTAAAAATATCTTCTAGAAGCATTACATATTCATAGTTCTATTTTCATCTAGCTCCATCCCCCTCCACTCCCAGAAATAGGATTCTGGCTACGAAAATGTTTGAACCCCCTTCTTAACCTCTCATGAAATAAAATGACTTGCTTGAAAGTGAATTATGCCAAATATTTTCTAAATTGAAAACAATCAATTAATAAACACAATTTTAAAAGTAATGTGCAATCAATTGGGTTTTGTTCAGTAAAAACATGACTAATAAAGTTAAGAATATTGGGTCTGTTATAAAAGAAGCTTTGTGTTTATATAGGTGTATAGATATATTTTTATACAGATGTGTATTATGGAATGTGCTATAGTAAAGAAAATATTAATAAACGTTATACGTAGGTATGTATATTCCTCTAGAACCTTGTGTGCTAGAGCTCTTTAAAAGTAATAAGCATAAAAATATGATAATTGTACCCGTCATTTTTAAATTTTCTAGAGGAGTTCCACTCCTAGCATAAATATATGTCACCAAGCAAGTTTCTCCACACGCCTGACTACTGTGCTAGGCGTCCAGTTCTTTTGTTATTATTGATAAGTTCAGCACACTAGTTATTAATGGTTTAATCTAATGGGGCAGCAGGAACGAGAAAAGTATTTATTAGTAAATTAACCCACATAAACGTGAAGAGGGGTTGGGAAAACCCCCTTCAGTTAAACCGGCCAATATTTGAACATAAACCTCCCCGTCAGGTGTGAGCAAGAAAGTGCGAACCAACGACTCTATTCCTATACCACCGGTGTGGGTAGATTTGGTACCAGGCTGATTTGCCAGCATGAACGGATATTTATATTTGGTAAATTATTGGTCATTGATACTGGGTGTTGAGTATGTCATAGTAATAAGTTAGTTTGTTCATAATGTGCCTATATAATCAGTTTTTTCAGAAAGGGCATGTTAAATATCCCAGTTAAAACACAAAGGTTTCTTCACACATTTCTCTTAACCTCTAGACAAATTACATCCTATGTGAATATGCAAATAAATTTACAAGATTATTAATCATACTAATATTATAAAGAGGAAAGATTTGATTTTTTGTTTGTTTGAAATGAATAGGCTCCGAAACTACTGGACCGATT
>CABFVX010003043.1:0-38062 GCA_902151425.1 Timema shepardi
CACGTTCAATAGTGTTCGTGTAAATCTACTATTTCTAGCCGACTGTATCATGGAGTTGATGGGCATGTGATGCAAGCTCTTAAATAATCTGCAGCGCAAGCACACATGAAATAACTGTAGTCATAGCTTCACTTCTTGAGTTTGGTTCATATCCAGGCTGGGGACAGTAATAGTAGAAGGTAGAATCATTCAAAGTATAAGTTTATCCTTGTCGACCTGAGTCAAAATGGTATCAGGCAATTAATAAAATGGTATTTACTATTTATTGATCACATTGGCCACAGGAATAAATTCGCACATGACTTGCAACAAATCCAATAATTAACTCTAATCCCTCTTGTCAATCCTATGATAGGGCAGTGGTAAGTTGGGTGAACCCACGCACAAAAATTGACCTATCCCAGTGTTCCCCAAACTGTGGTACGAGTACCCCAGGTGGTACGTCACATACAGTTCCACTAATTCATGGAGTAAGTAAGTATAGAAATAAAATAGAGAACGTAAATGAACTGTGGGACTTATACCTCCTCTTTTTCACAGGTCTTCTCCAAGAGTATTTTCTTTCGCTATAATCCCAATCCCTTGAGATGTTTATAACATTGGTACTGCTTCAGTGGGAACCTGGATTGTTATATTGTTTGACAGTAATAATATTGCGCGTCTGGATTACATCCTTCGTAGCCCAGTTTGTGAAAAGATTATCCAGTACTAATGTACCATTGTACAGGGGACGCCCGAATGTACTAATCATACATCCTTTCTGTGGAGGCTCCTTCCATGTCCCGATGAGATGAGATGTTGGTGATAGTGAGAATGAGGGTGTGCAAACAATGAGAACTTTTAAACCTAACTTAAGCCTAATTAACCAAAACCCGGTGACCATTGGGGTAGTTCCCCTTTCGGTAAAAATATCCAGGGTATCATTTAGGAATCAAACCCGGGACACCTAGGCTCGTAGCAAGGTGAACTGACCACTATGCAACGGGGTCGGTTAAATTAACAGTGAATGGGAGGCACGGATTTGAATCTCGGCTGGTTGGGCTAGTGGTTGATTGTTCTGAATATTTACCCCCTTTCCCTTAATGCAAATGTGGATACATATACTTAAATCGCTACCTGAATCATCTCTCATCGCATTAGTATGAAATGGGGATGTTGAGACTTGTAACGTGGTATAATAGCCTTGTTGAGGAATGTTTTTATTTAAAAATAAAACACGCGTAATCAACGTTCATGCTATATACATATGTATACTGATTAGAAATAATGATATATCAGTTATAATTAAACAAAATGTACCGGCCATTTTGCGGAGAAAGAGTCGGAAACTCTTTAAGAAATTATCATCTCAGAATACCCATCGTGGGATTCAAACCCCGATTTATTATTTACCATTAAGGTGAAGATTTAGGGAACGTGAGAAAAGGCCAGGATTTTTATAATTTCTATAGCACAACTTTTTCGGCCAAATAAATAAAATATTGTTTCAGTAGAAGCATGTAATTTGTCTTCACATTGTGATAGCAACAGTTCTTGAATATCTGTCACAAGAATAGTGGCATTATTTACAAACATTTTAAATGAAGAGAGAAAGTTGTCATTAAATTCCAGAACACCCTTGACAGATATTTAAGAAATGTTAGTATTACAATATGAGGAAAGTCAATCTTTATATTTGTAATATTATATTTATTTTGACCAAAAATACATTTTTATATAAAAACTTCAAACACATTAGCCTAATTCCCCAACTTAAATCAAAACATGCAAGACTGAAACCACCAGTGTGGGGAAAAAAACAAATTCAAAGGCGATCAAATACATTGTGAATCGAATGTATTGTATCGTCGCTTCTCCTATTTGATAGAAGAAGAAAGGAATACTTTTACATACATATTTAAGGAAGGGTTGGAAGGCACAAGCATAAGAGAAACATATAAGTTAAACAAATCAGTTTATTTAAATTTAAACAAGTTGATAGAATTGCATATGGTTTTCTGAGATATTACACAAGACAGTACTTTGTTTACTAAGAGAATTTAAATCAGTTACTTTAGACATAGTTTTGCCAATAGGGAATATGTTAAATGAAATTCATATGTTATGCCTGCAATCAACACAAGTAAGGTAAAGTCTATATTACGAATAGGAGAAACTCCATAAAGTATAACTAGCACACATTCCCCTACGAAGGTGCGTCTGCCTCAACACAACGGCATATTTGAATAACAAGCGTATATTAATTTAAAGTTAAGCAACAATACATTACAACTATGCAGTTTAGCGGAAACTAGATTTAGTCCTGAAAGGCATTTACATGACTAATAGTTAACGATACCAAATTCTAGAAAGTCCTATCTTAAAGAGTTACAACGTTTGTAGTTAACTGAGCTAGCAGGCATGAGTTAACCCCATAGTGAATTATGAGATACAAAGAATACTCTCATAGAAGAGGAACTATAGGTTTACAAATCTAAGCTATTAAGATACTATGGCTGGTATATTCCTCATTAGTACTGCCTGGTCATTGAATAGTATATTTAACCTTCTACCCAAGTCTGGACACACTATAACTATTACAGTTAAACATTAACTAATACAAACGGTGCCTGAAGGAGGCCGAACAAAATAAACTATACCCCGTGAGCCACTACTCTAGACTAGTAGCACACCCACAGGTTGAACACCCACCTTAGAGAGGCGCATCATTAGAAATTTAAGAGACTGGTTTCAGTCAAAGACCCAACTAGATCATGGAACAAAGCGATAGATAACCTTATTGCCATCATAATATGATCCTAAGCTTTAAGTTAACCGGAGCATCGTTATACAGTATAGGGCGTCTGACTATTACTCAGGTATTTACGACTATGTCTTAGGGACATATAAAAATAGAGTAAGATCTCTAACATTCTAAACTATGCCTTATGGGCATAGAAAGACAAGTTAGAAACTCTGACATACAAAAATGTGACATATGGACATAGAAACAAAACGTAACCACTCTATCAAAAATAACTAATACAAATACTCATAGTGACAGACGTAGCTACATCAGCTACGAGGAGAGATAAACGCCTCACACATCACGACCACCAGTAGCTTAGTTCGTAGATACTTGATTCACGACCAAACTGTTCCTACGGCGAATTATTACAATTGAATACAAAAATGTGAGCCGCAGTCACATATTAGCATGCTCTGATGCACCCTGAAGGGGAGCAGAAGAGCAAATTTCAACACCTACCGACCACTTGGTCACACCGGGTAGTTTAGGATACTAAAACAAACAAACACAAATATGAAGTGAGGGAAGGCTGTTTTATACTAGAAGGACTGACGTATTCGGGAAGGGTGTCCACCAGGAAAAAGGGTGGTGGTGAATTTGCAGAATCGAGCAGAAAGACAACTAACGCTCGCAGACGGCGCTAAGCTCAGCACAAAGAAGCAACTTTGTCATTTCATCAAGTGGGACCAGAGTAAGATGTCGTTTTGTTGAACCCCCAGGAACAGTCATTTGGGGCACTTTCCAGCAACATGAACTCACCGTGAATTAATATCTGCCACACATTATTAGAATTTATTATTTATCGTGTTTAACACGTTACAGTATAAGCCCGCGAGGCCACCAGTGAAGGTAAAATCCTTGATTAGCAATATTTAAAGTATTACTTCAATGCTATATGAATTTCTAATTCCCCACAAGTTAATTATTTTATTTAATATTCAAGTCCTTCCCTATTCTGTAATGTTTATAATTTTTAATATTTTCTATAAAGTCGATAAAGGAACAAAATAGATATTCGTAGGGAAACAAGTCTGGTTTGTAATGACCGGAGTATTATTTTATTGAGCTGCATTTTATGTTTTATACTTTGCATTGTATTATTGCTTATTCTAAGTAAACTAAATTGTTTGAGCTTGGTTTTATATCTTAAGTGTAATAAAAATAAACTCGATATCTATTGGTTTGCGAAGCCTAAGATATTTACATTTCGGCCCTTATAAGGTTTGTTAATCCCTAAGCTAAAATAATAATCAATAATCATTACGGTACAGTTTTAATCTCTTTAGTTTGTAAAACAATTATAAATTTTAAAATGTAGCTTTTGTAGCTCCCATACTCACTTATAAAGGAGACCACCGCATTATACCAACCGAACACCAAAGTAGGCCGATTTCGTTACAGAATTACATTTTTTTTTATTCTCAGCAAAGATATGTGGAAATTGAAATGGTTGTTTTACACCAAATTCCCCCTTAAGATTTTCACTAGTAAAGTAAAATAAAGCCTAAGATGGTTTGTAGGCTCTGTTTCTTGTTATGTAAAGAGTCTGTAGTTTATAGTTGTGGGGAAGTTTATGCAGGTAAGCTCTGCTCACAAAGTTTTCTGATTTATCGCTACAACTTTTAGTGAACACTAGGTGAAAATCCTCATTTTCTTTCAAAAGACGTCTAGGGAAATTTATTGCTCGTGTTGTAGATACTGAAGTGACTCAAGTTAACCATAATTTATTGTGCGTATTTAAAGTATAATGTTTTTGTGGCAAGCACTCACTAAGGAATCCAGAAACAACCTTGGGCCAAATAGTATAAATTGTTATATTAAAAGTTTACATTTTTTTTAAATAAGAGCTAATTTTGCATTATTTATAGCTAATAATAGTATACCACCACACGAACTACAAAATAACTTATATTAGAGAATCATACTTATTACATATTACCCAACAACAGTGTAGGCCTATATCTAATAATACCAGCTTCGATGGTCACATGATTTAACGCGCTACTATCGTGTTAGATTAGGCTGCTAAAAACAGGAAGATCGGAGTTCAATCCTGGTCGTGTGCACTGAGGGTGGTTTCCCCTACAAGATTTTCCACTTTCCCTCTCCGCAAATACAGGTACCCATCCTCTAAATTAAACCTTCCAATCCTTAACATATTAGTGTAATTGGTATAGTGTAATATCAGAGGCCGAACAGTCTGAGGTGTCACTCTCGTGTTAGACTGGCCTGCTGATGACGAGGGTATCGGGGCTCGAATCCCAGTTAGGTCTACTGTAGGTGATTTTCTTTTCTCCTTCCATGCAAATGCGAATATAAAATCTCTAAAATGCTTCCTTCCTCACGTCTACCCCATTGGAGTAATTATCATATATGCGTATAACCTCAACAGGTAGTAAGACGCAGTGAAAAAAGAGTGTACTAGATTTATATATATATAAACCAAAAACAATTTGAATTTAAACTCAGACTCCGCTTGTGATCAAATCAAAGTTCAATGGGTTAATAGTACATTACAACTTGTTCATTGAGTAGGGGTGAGAATAGAAAGTGAAATTAATGACCTCTTGGGTGTGTCACCAGAAGATAGCAAAATACGGTATGAGGCACATGTTAAGATTGACCCGACACATGGAATATTGATTGCCTCAGCCAATTTGACTGAAGAAAACACACAAAGAAGATTTTTTATGATAGACTTTGCACTATCCCTCTATCCTTTACGAAGATCATAAAATTACCTTCCATAATAAACCCATACATAATTGGTAAATCTCGATCAAACTCTCATAGACAATGCTCAACCCGTTAATAATATTATTATTATTACTATCGCTAGATGATCTTGCAACCTATTCTAAGATAGTCCCCTTGATGACGCACAGGCACCAAAGATATCATAAGGCTATTCTAATATATCTTACCGGATCCTAAGCCACTTATACCCCTATCATGACTATCTGAACTCGAGAGCAATTTAAACCTGTTAGAAGAAGTGTTATCACAATCCTCAAAGAGGCACAACTCTCCTCAAAAATAATCCTCAAAAACTAATACTCCTCACCAAACTTCCGAACTCAATTAAGCTTGAAACAGAGGAAGGAGAAATATCCCAATCCTCAAAGAGCTACAGTATTTCTCAAGGAATATCCTCAACAACTAATACTCCTCACCAAATTTCTAAGCTCAAGTAAGCTTGAAATAAAGTAAGGAGAAGTGTTATTGCAATCCTCTAATAGCTGTGATATTCCCCAAGGTGATCCTCAATCCATATCAACATGAGTAGCTTGAGTATTCAGGGCTATCGAAGTTTATTTTAATGCAAATTCATTCTTCTATCCAGTAAGTAAACATTTTAGCACTGCATATGGTATAAGATATATATCCTAATATGGAGAACGCACGCACTTGTGCAATTGAATGCACTTGAAAATTGAAGCTTGGGATCTTGAAATATTCTGTATGGTACCAAAATAACTGCTTCAAACATCATAATCGTCAATTTGAAAAATGATACATTGATACAAAAATTGAACCTAAGACTCTTATTTTAGCACGACATTGTTCTCTCACCTGTAAACCGTGTGCTTATATATCCTGCTTGTTAAAAAAAATCCTTAAAAAACGACTAACGAAACACTATTCTTACCCTATGTTTTTCTTTATTGACAAGCATATTCCTGCAACGTAACTGCAATTTTAAATATTTTAATTTCTATGAAATCCAGAATGTAATACTCAGCGTTTCCTTTCTCCATTTTGTTGTTAAAATATAATTATGTTATAGTATAAACATATTAACTTTCTGTTTTAAATTTACATTAAAGCCTATTTTTGATCGAACTGCTTCTGACTATGTACAATAGAAGATAAGTTTTAATCCTGACCAATTACAGTCAGCAGACCAATTATAATTTGTATCAATGATGCCCTTATCTAAAGAAAAATAAAAAAAATTGGAGGAGTTTGGAAGTCCATCCAACCTGCGTCAAATGTTACTAATATTATTCAAGTTTTAGCTTTAATTTTTCAATATAAAATATATTTAAGGAATCAAAATATAAATATAGGTTTGATTTATAAATTTTTTATTTAGTATGATTAAGAAATTATCCGTGGTTTTCAGTTGTTTAACTATAAGATTTTAAAATGCAAGTCAAACTTGATGGTATACAGCGGTCTTCTGTCCCCCCCACCCCTCAAAAAACCATTTGATTGTTAAAGATTTTAAAAGAAAAAAGGGCAGATAAGATACCTTTGATAACTTTTACCGGTTATGGAGAGATCAAGGTTTGATTCCCCCATCGAATGTAAAGGAGGTATTTTTTCTTGAATTGTTTATCACACTTCTTTCACGCAAATGTTAAAGAACTTCCTCTAAAATTCTACCTTCCTAATCCCTGATCCCCTAGCGTATTTAATGAAAATGTGAATAAACCAATCGGAGACTAAGGCATGGCTAAAAATAACCAAAATTTATTCTTGTTCAAATTAAATAATATTGTGTAATTGTTTCACTGGACTATTAAAATTAGATCCATTCTTGATGAATCTGAGGCTTGCAGTCACACTTATCTATTGTTGTATTTGATAGAATAATACAATGTAGTTATAATGGTATGGATGGATACTGTAATTAACTTAAACTATGCTCTAAAATGTGGATACTCCCTACAAATTAAAACTGCTCCATTTATTCTACATCGGTCTGCTCTGTACTTGTGTGGAATATTTGAGTGGGGGAGGTAAATTTGAATGACTATGTGAATATGTTGTGTGTAATTTGGGGGTTGAGCTTGGTCGACGCTCATTCGTTTCCAAGTTAATGATTGGTAATTACATGCGGGATGTCCCGGACACGACCGCGCGACCCGGTTTCCCCTTGACGGTAATCAATCGATGCGCGAACAACGTCCAATATCACTTAACCTCTGTGGTGTTGTTGGGCGGTAATGTTTCAACGTTACTCTCTAATGCGAAGGACTTCCTCGGTATAAAACCGTACCTCATGTTTATTGTCCCCAAATTGTTATCAATAGATCCCGCGATGACTACTTTGGATAGCATAAGAAAGGGGGCTGCACTCAACGATCGTGAGAATGTTCCAAACACCGGTTATCATTGAAACAGCGCTCCACTACTTGACCGGCGCTGGAATGTTCGGGAGAAAACACAAACTTAATCTCGTTAGGATACACCCATTTAAACATGTATCAAGGTTAACTAAATTCTCGTTGTTAGATTATAGTTCAAGATAGTTTTAACGTTTATAAAATTAGCCAGCGTGTAAGTCCGCTAAGAGTACCTACTGACCCACTTAAGTGGTAGTATATTCTAAGGAAACTACTGACAAGCTTTTTGCGCCCAGATCAAACTATACACTTATCAATGGTCCCGCGATCCTCCATCGTTTCTATACTCAACTGTTTATATTTCGGTCTATAAATATTATACTCGTACAAGGCCGCAGCCAGCTAATAATTTCAAGGGAGACGGGGTTTGGTGGGCACACCCCCCAATTGCCGGAGGATATAAAAATTATCAATACATAAACAGTTCCAGAAGCTCTCGAAAAGTGCTTTTTTTTTATTAGAGAAACACAAAACCTCAGTTGCTGAAGGCTGTAAAAAAATATATTAATCACTTCTAGTAGCTATCTGAAGTGCTTTTTATGGTAGCACAACCCCCTAATTTGTATTTGTGACTTAATTTTTATATTGTTTGAACCATAAATAAAGTCACCTATTTTGTTCATTAAATAGGGGAGGTTGAACCACAAAACTACGTACTTGTACCCCTATATAATTTTGTTTATAATAAACCTCCTGTAAATACTTACTTCCCCACCCTTCTATGAAAAATCTGTACGATATAAAATGTGTACTCACAATCCCACAAAATATGTTTTAGACTTGCACTCGCGGGTCAAGGGCCTTAAGTTTCTATTATTAAAAACTGCTTTGTTATGATTATCAACCATGCATAGAGTCAGTCATTTAAGTACAATGTGATCCCACTGTCAGTTTTATGCCAGTTGCTTTATAGTCAATTTTTCTAACTTTTTTGCACTTGATCGCAGGGCCTTACAAAATCTCCTACATTTACTACAAAGAACTCATTGATAAATAATTTTTCCACTGGCCAAAATTATCAATATTAAAATTACAAATTTAAAAAAATAAAAGTTTGAGTTTGAAAAAAATTGACCCTAGAAATTAATGTACAATGTTAGTTCCTAATAAGTTAATGACATTCCAGTTTCAGTAGTCATTGGATAGACAGTTAAACGTACACGAATCTACGATAAAATTAAAACACGAATGTTAGTCAAACAATTATTTCAAAGTTAAACTGTAGCTGCCAACTGGTTCTGCAACGCTTGAAGCGCTAACTATACGTAAGTGCCCGGAAATGTTCCCTACTTCCCCTCTTCGGCCTCTGCACTCCACCACTAGACAAGAGGTTTAGCGCAAGCTGTAGCTCTAATTACACGTAGATGCTTGGGAATTTCCACTACTTCCCCTCTTCGGCCTCTGCACTCCACCACTAGACAAGAGGTTTAGCGCCAGCTGTAGCTCTAATTCCACGTAGATGCTTGGGAATTTCCACTACTTCCCCTCTTCGGCCTCTGCACTNCTGCTTCTGCAATCCACCACTAGACGAGAGGTTTAGCGCAAGCTGTAGCTCTAATTCCACCTAGATGCTTGGGAATTTCCTCTATTCCCCCTCTTCGGCCCCTTCACTCCACCACTAGACGAGAGGTTCAGAGCGAGCTATGACACCTGAAAAGTAAAACTTTCCAACCAAAACAGAACAAATTTTTCTAAAAATTACATCTAAAAAATGTTACATGCATGATTTTATGGTTATATTATAGTTAACTGAACTAAAATAAAATAATAATTATGTTAAATTTTGTGAGGGGGGTTGGGTCTAGGGGGAGTTCAGCTTTGCAACCGCCACTGTTGCTATTGATTTTTCAATGCCAATTCTGCCACACTTATTTCTTTAAAAAGATTATAATAAGTTACACATGCTATTCACTATAATTAGGAAATAATTCATTAGTAATAAAAAATTAGTATTGTTAAAATAAATATTGTTATATTATAAATAGTGTTTCGTAATTACTAGTATCATAAATATTAAACTTACTAAGCAACATTAAAGTCACTGTTTCATTAATCCATAACTTTTTTAAAATGGCTTCACATACTCCATCATATTTAACGACTAATGCTACTCACAGAACCAATCCACAATGACTTGATGGGTTCGCCCTAGAGGGCTGCGTGAACCAGATTTATTCATGACCCCCACATGGATGATATATGCTAGTAGGTCAACACTGGTACGTGATATTCCACCAGAGTTGTACATGTGTCATACCAACACTTCCTCGAGGAAAGCTCGCATTCTCCATGAACGACTGAATTATACAACAAACATGACACGAGAAATCGATGCGAAGGCCGCTGACATCGTACGTGGACCCGCCTTCTTGTAAGATTGAAAAATACGATAACGGAGAGAGCTATAGAAAGGATCGTTCCGTATTTTTTTTCACATGTCATTGTTAATATTTGAAATTTCTAGAAAAGTTCAAAATGAAGAAGTAAACTAAAATAGAATTGGCAATGTAAATGACCTTATGTGTAGTAAAATATATATTTGTTATAATACAACCAAAACCTGCTTCGGTGGCCGCACGGTCTAAGACCACACTCTTGCAATAACAAGACTGCCAATGATGGGAAGATCGTAGTTCGATCTCAGACAGGTGTACTGAGGGCGGTTTTTCTTAAATGGTTTACCATTCTCTAACCATATATATGCGAGTACATTTCCTCTATATTCAACCTTATTCATCCTTAACCCATTAGCGTAATTAGTACATAAGCGTATAGCTAGAATGGGTAGTAAGATGTGGCGCTAAAAAAAAGTACACTACCTAACTATAAAGTAACATGACATTGGTATATAATGTCTTAAAATCAGTCAAAACACTTACTTACTCTACGGCATTAGGAGCTCGCAAGTTCATTGCCGCGCTTACAAAAGTGCTCCACCTATCCCTATCTTGAGCTAGTTCTATCCTGTCTACCTCATTACACCCCATCTCTTTTACGCCCATACTAATATTACCCTCCCATCTGCGTCTAGGTCTTCCCAATGGTCTCTTTCGGTCGGGTTTTCCAGTAAGTACCCTGAATAAGGTTCTTGAATCTCGCATTCACTCTGCATGTCCTGCCCACCGTAATCTACGATACTTGATTGTCCTAACAATGTCTTGTAATTAGTACAGGGTATGTAACTCGTCAATATATAACCTCATCCACTCCCCAGTAGTCTCCCAGCAGTAGTCTTAAAAATAATTAGATTTCATTGTTTTTAAATGCATTTGTTTGTCAACAATTAACTGTAAGGCTACGACCACATAGGCCCATTTATTAGTGTTTCTAGCAAACAGATAAAACACACATACATTAATAGGGATAACTGTTTGAAGGATTTGGAAAATATCTATAAACTGTTTGAAGTTGTCAACAAGTGCTCATTGTTTGGTTACGTAGTCACGTGGTTACGCACTGTCCAGCCAATGTATTCGGGCACACCCCTACCTCAAAATATACGGAATTTCAAACTATAGAGACTTATATATAATTTGAAACAACATCAATAAATATGAATCCTGTAAGTTTGAACTACGAGAAGTATAAATTGTTTTAACAAATGTTGCTGTAAATGCACAGATCAATTGCACGAGATTCCGATATCAACCAGAGTTATTCGAAGATTTAATCCGTATAATTTGGTCCTTCATCAAGAGCTTCATAGAGATTAATTCAAAAACTCGTCTGTAAACGTATCAGTGAAAGTCTAGACAAGAATATTCATTTCATGGAAATACTTTTGTGCATTGATAGTTCTACATCTACAAATAATGAAAACGTTGAAGAGAGGGTTTGGGTCTGTAGAAAATCTATGCTATCTTCTTCAAGTGAAATATTACCGACTGTTGAATATCAATTGGAATTAATGGTTTCCATATAAGCGTGTCATACATGGGCGCCCGCACCTGGAATTATGTTTTATTTGAGAAGAAAACATTTTTACCATGTTTTAATCTTCTAGTTTGCCTTACAATTTTTTTTCTTCCAACATCTAACAACTATCAGATTTACAATCGTGGTATATGATCACCACATCTACTAGACGCATTTCCAAATAAAACCTGTCACTACATTTTTAAACTGTTGACATTTCCTCATAATCTTATCGTCTAAGAATAGATAAACCGAAAGATATCAAGTGCTGCTGTAGTTTCAGTATCTTTACAAGGCTATTATATAATGCCAGTGTCCAGCAGAGTTTATGTACACTTGCGTGAGGAGGAATATATTTGGCCCACACCCCCCGGAAAATTTTCTGGTGGTGTCCATGGTGTCATATGTCTTAGGTGAAACGTTTTTAGGACAAAGTACTCATAAATTTTTATAAATAGCCTATATGATTGTTAGAAGATCTGCCTATATCTATTTTACGATGTATCAAAGCGATATATAACTCACATTACGTAGCAGTAGCGAAGAAAGAGAAAAGCCTAGACATTGCTGATTACTGGAGTGACATTGGAATACATTTTCATATCCAGGACATTCAGTTGAATTAATGCTATAGTTTTATTTTTATGAGTTATGTTATAAGATTATGTTTACATAGAAAACAACGCATCATCGCAATATCTACTAAGAAAATATCTTTATCTACCTTGACATTTAAAATGACCAGTTATATTATCACGTTATCTCATAAGCTAAACTATAATATAATCATGTATAGATGATATATTAAAACTTTACCAACTATTTAAATGACAATAATGCGATAGAGCTATCCAAAGTTTTTAAATATCAACTTCATTTTAATCTACCTTGATAAAGTTTTACATCAGAAACATTATCAAATGAGGTACAATGAAACAATAACAATGATTAAAGTTCTCATCTCGCACTCACGTATCGATTACAGCGCTTAGTGGTTGAATGCAAAACTGTCGTAGTTACCCAGCTTGCTGTAGGTAAGAGATGTTAATATTTCAAAATTATAATCAAAGCCTTTACGAATATCTCATTGTGAAATTGAAATAGTTTCCAGACAATTTTTTTTTATTTAAAATTTACCAGAAAATAAATAATAATCTTCTATTTAAAAAAGAGAGAGAAGGGAATCCTGGTACCTTTCAAGGACTATCACTTCAGTACAGTCATGAGTTAATACAAACAATCACACTTTTTAAACATATACTCTAAATTATAAAACATTGTCTCACAATAATTATTGCGTGTATAATTCTTAAACCCGTTAACACGTACCAAAACATTAAGAAACAGTTTCTCAGAATACATTTGAGTGATAGTTTTATGTTTGGTCGCTAAGCCCATCTCAATGTCCACTGAAATTCCACTGTTTATAAAATATAGGGTGCCAGAAAATAAGATTGAATTTTTAAATCGGTAAAAACATATTATCAAAATTTGTTTAGCTTCGCTTATGTGCCGGGTTATAAAACCCAAAGAATGTTTGAATCCTTCTAACTAAGTCAACAAAATGAGAGAGTTCTAAGACAAAAGTTTATAATGACCTAACGGATGACCAACATGATATTTTCAGGTTCCTAACATCCTCTAGTAACTAGTAGCATTGTTAACCACACTTAGAAGGATCTATGATGCACTCACACACCACTTTATTTCGGATCACATCAGGACTACAGGTCCGAACCTCAAAAGTTTTCAGAAACGGTTGAAGGGGAGTGACTTTGTGGTTCTGTCCACAACATGAAGGCGTTTGTAGGGCACCGTTTAATGGCTTCATCACTAATAAATTACGACACGTAATAGGTGTCATATAGTTTCACAAAACCATCACCACTTAACCTAAAACTGACCTTCATTCTTATAATCTTGGGAGACCCATGTCACCATATCACCAACAAGTTACTTACCTAAAAAAAACAGAATAATTCGTTAGATGTGTTATAAACAGGGCCCAAGCCTTGAATATCTAAAAATGGTTTAAAAATTACCTTTTAAATGATTTAAATGATTAAAAATGACTTCAATTTTTTTTTAATTATCTGGAGAATCAAACAAAAAAATAGTAATGGCACACAACTAAATCAAATATCCGCGTTATATTATTTTGTAAACTAAAAAATTATGTATGCAAAGAAAAGCCTTTACCAAATAAGTTCTTTCTCTGCTGAATATGACATTGATTTACAAATAACTGCTTCAGTAGTAATAACTAACATCATCCCCCCCCCACACACACACACACACACACACACACACACACACGCAACCCTCTCCAGCCTCGTTGCAGTGTCTAAGCCAGAAATGTGTATTTTGCAACCAAACAAGCAAAGAGAATACAAAGCTTATGGCCTACATTATCTTATCATTCCGACAACTTACTGTGAGTAAAAAAATATATGTTTAAGGATGTAAGCATTTATAAAATATTTATTGTATTATATTTATTATTGTATTTAAAAATATACGTGTTCGACCAAGATGACAAACCTTTTTTTAATGCCTAGAAATTACCTAAAAAAAGGCACAAACTAAAAAAATATGGCCCGAAAATAGAAAAAACAACCAAATAATGACTTACAAAAAAGGTTTTCCCGACCATGGTATCATGAACGGAATCCATGTACACATGAGAATTGCCTGTGAGGTACCGAAAAGCGATAACGTCATCAAAATCCGGGTCCCGGGACATAAGTATATATTCAAGTTGGTTTTATAGATTACGTAAACTATATATATGTATCGAATGTTAAATATTTGAAGTTGTGTTAATTATGACTAATAATAATAATAATAATAATAATTTAAATTACTGCAAGCAAAGTTGTATATTCTGACTCAAGCAACTAGCCCATATAAAAGTTGTTAATTTCCTCTCGTGTGTCTTGTAATGGGTAGATGTAAAACCCAATCTCACCAAACCAATAGTATGGCTCTATTGTAATAAATACAAATGTCCAATAAAATGTTTTTATAATTATATCAATGTGAATTTAAGTATTTATCGCATGTCTAATTAAAACTATATACATCAAGATAAAGAGTTCTATATTTTAAAATCCCAAACCCCCCTCTTTTTTTTATGAACATAATGAAGTGATTGTACTCATTTTTGGGGGGGATATTTAAAATATGAAAAATGATATCTCATGTATATATGAAGTCATCATGGAAATATATAAAACACTTATAAATAGAAGTAGATATTTAAAAGACATGTTTCATCAAGTACAATAAATTCCGAAGTTGGATTTAACTTTGTTGTGAGGCTATTCTGCTATAACTATTATGCCCTACAAGTCAGAGTTTATTAAGGAAAGAGATTAGAATTATATATATATATATATATATATATATATATTTGCAAGAAATATATATTTGCAAGAAATACTAAGTTTATAAAATTATAAAGTACATAGAACCCAACGATTTGAATGATTAGGTAAATATACTTTAATTTGACGGAAATATGTTTTATTAAGTATCAAGCTCATTTTGTTGTGATATTTTAAAATGATTTAAAATAACACTTTCTTCTCTCTAATAAAATGCTATACAACCAAAACAAGAACCAAACAGAGTATCTACATCCATGCGAAGGGAGAGCTCTACACTTAGGGCCAGTTTCATAGTCAAATTTAGTACGCCTCAAGTGCGGCGTTACACTAAATACATGACGACACCTACCTAAACCAGAATGGAATGGGCCGTTCTCTCATAGGAAACTGGCCCATTCCATTCTGGTTTAGGTAGGTGTCGTCTTGTACTTAGTGTAGCGCCGCACTTGAGGCGTACTAAATTTGACTATGAAACTGGCCCTTTGTCTCGCTCAAAAGAGCGTCTACTTACTGAAATAAAGGTCCAGGACTTAATTTCTGGTTTGCCGAAAAAGTTATAGTTAGTGAAACTGGCGCTTCGCCTTCCGCAGTATTGAAATGCTGGTAGAAGAACTGGATGTTGTGTTTGTTTAGAAACTAAGCTAGTTTGTAAACCAAATGCTGATATAATAAGTTGGTTGAGAAAGTAATATTACGTATCTTTACTAAATAATATGTTAATGTTTTTAATTGTGCCTGGTAGATTTTCAGTGTCAGGTATTCGTGAAACCGGAGATAACTTCTCACTAGACAAAAGTTACTGTGTAGGCCATTCATTATCCAAAAAAACTGTGATAGGCTTTGAAATTAAAAAACTGTTCTAATTTTGTATTATCACCCATATGTAATTTCTTGATTCAATTATACCGATGAGCTAGGAACCATGAAGGTATAATTTATAGGAAATTTACCCATATTCACGTAAAGTGAGAGTGGAAAACAATGTAGGTAATAAAACTCAGTACACCTAGCCAAGATTAAAACCCCAACCTCCCGCTTACGGTCAAACCAGCGCAAACTATTTTATTCCACTGCCCACAGATGTGGCTTGGTTAATTATAATGATAGTTTTACATTTGTGAATGTGCTTGTGAATTAAACAGCATCTGTCTTTCATATTGTGTTATTCCTTACACTTTAAGGCAAATACTGAATATATCTCTTACCAATCTCTTAAATTATATAATTTGTTATCAGTCCTGGTGCTAAACGCATTTGTAAGAAGCTAGCGTAATGCATGTCATTAAACCAGAAAGTGTATTTATATGCATAAGCTGTATATACAAGTTAATCAGCTATGGGTTTAATATATATTAACATAATACATCTATATATTGACATAATCAATAAAGCGCAAAGTCATTCATGTTTGCCAATTTACTAATGGAAATTTCCCGAGTTCTTAAGGAAATCACGCAGCCGATGAGAAAATTACAGGCACTCATTTTGAGTTCTCCACAGTATACTCATTATAATAATCACAGGTATATTTGTTCAACATTAGCTTGATATCCATTTTCAATATCCATGTTTAAGCTTAAATATATTCATAATGTGTTTATAAATTTGTAATCTTTAAAAAAAAGCTGTTTATTTGGATTCATGTACTTACTATCTTTTCTTAATAAACAGTTAACAGGAGGTTAAGAACCAACCCACAAACCGGAACCTTGGTAACTATATTTGACCCCCCTTTTTTTATATATAGTAGCATGGCATTTAACATAGCTGTTGTATTTTCATTGTTTCAAGATTTTTAAAACACATGTGAATTTAAGATTCAATAAAGGTGTAGACCCTAATAATCCGAGAAGGAGGAAACTTAATATTACAAAAGAAAAGATTATGTAACTTCAAGAAAGAACATTAAAGTGTTTTTATGAAAAATAAGAAAGTGTAGAGAAGAGATGAAAGCTATAGTATTAAAAGAAATAAACACAAATATAAAAAAGAGGCCACTATATACCATTACATAAAAGGATAAACACATGTGAAAAATATCCTATAATACGAAGAGAAAACTTCAAGGAATAAAAAAAAAGCCGGAAGAGAAAATAAAAGTAAGGAAAAGATGAAAAGTAGACCTTTATGGAAAAGAACTTTTAAAGATAAAAAAAAGTAAAAGTGAAATAAAAGTGTTGTAGGAAAAGGAAGGGTGATGTGAAAGGTTGGAGAGAGGACGTGTAAAAGTGCGAGAGAGTGTAAGACAGAACACACCCTGGCCGGCAGCAAGATAAACCAAAGGGAAGTAAGTAGGACACTTACCAGGGGAGAGCCACTTTTCAAGTTTAGAGAATCTCCAAGAAGCCAAGCCAAGTTTAAATAATTGAACGATCCGATTCGCCGCGGTGTGTGTTTATGTGTGTGCGGGCAAAAGTGGGGGAGGGGGTTGGAGAGGCCCAGTGCGTGCCCTCAATGTCTACAAGGCACCAAGAAAAAGAAAAGGGTTAAGGAGTAAAATCTAGAACCATGGCCGTCCTCTCCATTTCTATTCTACCTTCCCCCTCCTCCCCATTACGTCCCTTTAAACATGTTTCCGACTCTTCCATTTTGTAACCGCACTCTCCGCATTCACCTTCTTTAGGGGTTTCCTCTTCCTCATACTATCTTCTTTTTTATTTTTCGGAAGAGTAAAAAAGAAAAATGTTTCTATCCTGGATTACGTCCTTCCCTTCGTTCCTTTGAACTTGAAACGAGAGCTCCCAAAGTCAGCACTCGGGAAAAGAGGTCGAATATACCAAGGATGCATACGTTGTAGTTTCCTGATTGACTTGACCAGATTTCCTCGGGGTGTAAGGAGCGAACATTCGCACTCCAGCTTTATGTCGCGATCTACTTCCTCGGTGTATTGAATTCAAGAAACAGCTTTGAGAAAAACGATGATATGGATATCACGTTATAAGGATAAGTTAACTTAGTATTTATTAAATATATGTTAAACTTCTAATATCCTCCCCTCATTAATATAAAAAACGGAAGACTTTAGTTTCACACAAATTAAATAAATTGATTAGGCTCTCTGTTTGGATTACACCTACAATGTTATTTAACTAGACCCCAATGTGTGATCCAAATTACCTCAATGAAATCTTTGAGATTGTAATTAATATCTCAAATTTAGATAAATGTCAGTTTTAATGTTTGGTATACCTCTATAAATATATCATAAGCCAGTGGATTGGATTCCTGGTGAATAAAAGTAGTAAGTACTCTTCTTGTTATCCGATAGTAACGATATATAAAGTTCAATTCTTGAATATTAGTGCGAGTCTTACAGGGCACGCAGTTGCCAGATCTTATCAAGTCAGCTCTATTTTCACACTTGAATCTTGTCAAATACGATGTCATATGTAATGTGTTGGCTTCTACACAAAGAGCATGCGTTATATACCGATAAATTTAAAGTTTTTAAATGATTGTATTATATTTATTATTATAAATACTACTGAAAGCCCCATTTAGACCAGTACTGTACACGTATCAAATAGTTTGACCATTTAACACTGTAATCTACATACATTAGATAATTAATTAATAAGGGATGGAATTAATATTACATAAAAATAAATAACAAAGATAATGACAGATTATATAAAACGTTCTATAACATTGATGACGAAACAATCGAACATAATCCAGGCACACACAAAAATAATGTACACCCCCCCTACGGTAGGAGTGTAGGTAAGTTACCGCTAACAAAAGTTACCAGATAATATACTCTCATGTATCCATTCGCCAAACCATATGACCTTAAAGACCACATGTTGAGTTGCAGTCACTTTTGTCATTCAAAACTAATTTGTTTGTAATTATGTTTTTCTTTTAACCGTATTTATATATTCTGTCAGCCATCAATTACCACCACTCCTATGGCGAATGGACTCTAGTAGGACATCTTATATGTTGACATGATCATTAAATTAAAAGGTTTTCAAAACATTAATTAATGGGAACAAGCTCACTTTGTAGCAGATGTGCAGCTTGGTGGGAGGGGAGTTAGCCGCATCTCAGGTATGTACGCATATCCATACTAATGAGCTAGGAATGAGTGATGTTGGATCTAGAGGAAGTGTACTCGCATTTTCGTGGAAGAATATGGGAGCATCATGAATGAAAAAACACCCTTATTTTACCCAACCAGGATTCTAACCTAGATATCCCCACCATCCAGTATATTGTATGATTGACGCCTTATAACATGCAACCACCGAACTGGTAATTAACTAAGTGTTAGATATTCTAGACTGAATAACTATTAGTTGACGTCTTTAAATATGTTCACTTTTAGGGCGGAATTCACTCTGTATCTGACCTTATGAAAATAGTATGCTGTACGAATTCATAAATTGTAGTATAAAATAGAGAACAGACATTTCCAACATCGAAAAATTGCAGTCCAATTTATATAAAAAGATACGTTTGTGGTAGATATAATGTCACTATAACTATTTTCTTATATTGATATTACAAGCCGTGTGATCTGAAACTATCACTTTCCATAAATAATACTAATACATATGAAATTATACGGATAATAAAGAAAAATATCATGAATTTTTACAAGAGAATATATTTGTATTTTATATTTAAACAATCCTTTCTATCATATTCATAATATATGTCTGTTAAAGCTGGTTCTAGTGTGGTAATAAAGAGTGATAATGTTGTTTTTATAAGTAATGAGTGTTGTACCCCAATAGGAAGGATAGTCGTGTTCTTGCATTTCCAATACTATCATGTATGTACTACTTTCGATACATATACCCATTACCAAATAATATTACACGTTTCCCGGTGTGTACTAAATCAAACTGCAATCATTCCAACGCACAGTTTATGCGGTGTTATCGGTAAAGGCGAATCTTAAACGTCTCTAATTAGTCTATATGTGTATTATCCGGTAATTTCTTAAGTAATTATTATTGATATAATCCGGACATAAATTATGACTGCAGAATCCAGTCGTTAAACTTACTTCCCTCGAGAAAATACCTTAACGTACAAACCGCTTAAGCAATACATGTGTTAGTACACAGGACAGCATGATAAATTACACTTGATACGTTCTAGGGGTTAAGAGAAGCATCGCGAGACGGCTTCAAACTCAAAATCAATATTCTCCGGTGATTTCACAAAGCAACACAAAACTAGCGTAGCAATTAATTAGCAAAAAAAAAGTCTCAATTCAAAACCTCCCTTTTAAATTTGTCCAATTTATTATTATCAAATGAATTATTTCACTGGCTTAAAGTGTAGTTAATCAATAAATGTTATTTAAGGACTGCGTTTTACTGCCGAGATTCTTAGAGGAAGTCTATCCACTTTTGCGTGGATGGGGAGTGGAATTTTTTTTGGGAAAAGCCACCCTTAGTACACCCGAACGTGATTCAAACCTCATAAACCTGTCATCAGCGCTCTAGTCCAACAGGAGAGTGACGACTTAAGCCATGCGGCCACCGAAGCAGGTTAGTAAAATTAAGTTTAAATTTAATGATCACTTACATTTCAACTGATATTATATTATTTCTTAGTAATGTAAGAAATGAATATAATCATATTTATACATTTAGTGAAAGCTTTCAACTGTTCATTGTATGAAAGCTCTTATAATGTTGGAACTACTGGGTATACATATGATAGGAACAACTTCTCTTAATCTTATCTTTGACACTAGACAACAATGGCTTTCGCCTGGTTACTGGACGTGAACAATACACAGGGGAAACACATAATAAATGCACTCACACAACATATCAATCATTAGATTACAAGGAACATTGATTAGGAGTAAACATGAAATAAATTTACTACATATTTCAAGCAAATGGTTTAAAATTATTAATTTATTCTTAGATTTAAGAATGAGCCTACTTGAGGAGCTACGTTAAATGACATATCTAGGGTACGAATGTAATTCTCTAAGAATAAAGATAAATTGTTTTTTATAACAATTTTAGATTAGGAAACAATATACAAATTTTAGTATTAAGAATTTGATTAAATATAAACAACAACAAAACGGTTACAAGCAAATACGATTTATTTTAGTTTAAATTTAACCAAACAAATGCCTATTTTTAAAAATTCAAGTATCGAGACGTAATATAAGAACATGTTATAACTTCCAAAATGGATAACAGTGGTAACAATAGTTTAGAAAAATATTTGATAGTACAAAAATTATCTTGAATAGTAGTGTAATATTATGAAAAATAGATTTGATTGTTGTAGCTTAGCTATTGTAGAGAAAATTTAAATAGTTTATGCTTACTGAAGGTTGAAATTGGAGAAGCTTTTGTAAAATAGTGAAAATTATTTGGAGAAAATGTAAACCTCTATATAATTAAAACTCGTGTCGTACTTCCCCACACGGACAATTCCAGTGACTCTCCAGCCTCTGGGCTGCTTCTTAATACTGGATAATGTCCTCCAGTCCACATTTATAAGTATTAAGCTTGAGGTTGAAAAATTTGAAGCGTTGATTTAAGTCGGTCTGGGTCTGAAAGACGCCAAAACTAGCAGCAGCCTCGATAAAAGTCTGAAATTGTTCCAGCTCACTTCCTTATGGAACAATTTTAAAACGTTCCAAATCGCCAAGAGAAAGTGGGCTTTCAAATAAAATTAAGCTTCCGAAAGTTTAAATTTAAACTGATGAAATGAAATAGGAAAGGTATGAAATAATTAAATAAATGGTATAGAACTCCAAACGGACTTTCTCACTCTGTTGTTTAAAATGGATATATTTACTCAAAACTCGTAATATATGTTAAACGAAATAATATATACTAGCAAACCCAAGAAAAATTACATTATATTTAAGCTAAACATTTTTTGAATCCTGGTTTTAACTCTTATAATTTTATTTCTAAAGAGTGTCCTCATTTGTATGTGTGGACCAATAAAAATGGTCGAGTTTGGGTTCATAAGGGTCAACACTACGTATTAAAATTTAGACTTACGGTTAAAATTTTTACATTTTATTGGTGTTTAACACCTTCAGGTCATCGCATTGCTATTCAATTCCTCGTTTATAAATTTAGACCAATAAAAAAATATAAGTATTGACTATTGAGTCTAAAATGAAGGAGATAGATCAATGTTGTACAAACATCTCTCCTAAGAGGTAAAAAGAAAAATAGTAAACATTTTGAGAGATCTTCTTATAATTAATTACTCTATGGCATTAGATAATTATTGCGTTAAAACTTAAGTAGTATCTCTTTACAACTAAAGCTCACAAAATGGTATTAATATATTTGCCAATATCTCAGAAACTGTTGGTTTTATAAAAATATATATTTCTATAAAAGTTTTTGATTTTTAATAGTACTACAATTTTACAATGTTAAGTTATTTAGTATCTCAAATAATTGCGGAGATACGGAAATTTCTGCTTTTATAAGTACCCTAAAATTAATTTTCATAGGAAAATGGAGATGTCAACTTCATTTATAATCTTAATCAACGTCTAGATACGAATCCTAATCAAAATAGCTAGAGCCGATTTTAAGAAAATCTATTTTTTTTTTTCCTTTTCGCTTTTTATTAATCTACTCTTAATTTTAGGGTTAAACAGACACAACACAGATGGGATTGCAAAAAACACTTTTTAGGGTTCGGGGGATCATGAAACGTTGAGATTTATCAAAATCTCAAGCTAGATTTTTTAATGATCACAATACTTTCTCTACTTTTAAGATAGCGAGAAAGTAAAAAATAATAGACTGAAAAAAATACTAAAGGCAGGAATAAATATGAAATATTATTCTGTGACAGATGTCAATATTCGAACCTCGCGCTGATATGAGATCAAAACAAACTTCCGTCCTTGTCCAACTTCCTCTCTCCCTTCGGAGTCTGCTATCCACTCTCGATAATCGCTTTTACTTTATTTTAGTTCTCCAAAATGAACGCAGATGTTCCATCAGTAGCGCTGGCGTCGGAAACAAATGAAGCACAGATTTCACACGCCAAGAAGATTTAATAACAGTGCAGAGATCTCGTGGATTTAAAAAAAAAAATTAACACCACGTCTTTCTACCCGCTCAGGTTATACTTTATGTACTAATTACGCTAATAGTTTCTTAGGGACGAGTAAGGCTATATTTATAGGAAGTGTACCCGTATTTCAGTAGAAGGAGAGTGGAAAACAATTTTGGGGAAAACCACCCTCCGTACACTCGACCAAGATTCGAACCTCGATTTCTCCTATCATTGGCAGTCTAGTTCACTGCAAGAGTAGCGCAAGTGGACATTGAAACGAGTCTAGAGGAAATTGTTAGGATAAATTATATTGTGTATTTATATGTTCTGGTAGTTACTAGAAAGTTTAGATGGTTTGCGTGAATTAAACATAAGATGCACAAACTAAATAAATAATATTTAAAAACGTAAAAATCACTAAAATTGTATTAAATGATGCTGGGGAAACGTTCACTGTGTCTCGGTAATTAATTTACATGATACCTGCACTAATGGGCAAGTGGGTAAGGGTGTAAATTTAATCTTTTCTGGTTTATTTGAATCTAGATTATTCCTAAGAGAGTATCCTAGTCTCACCATATCAAAGTGCGGGTGTATTTCCTATGAATTTTTCTTTCTTACCTTAATGATATATATATATATACGAATAACCTGGATAGGTAGATTACGTGCAAAGCACGCGTAAGTTATAAATGATGAATTAGATATCATGTTTTCAATTATATTATTTAGCCAAATTTAAATATATATTTGTCCACAGTTGTCCAATAAATAGTGTTATCCTTTATTCAGTATGAAACATAGATATATAGTCCGGAATGAATACTAAAATTACTAACAAGCTGTTTACTTGATTCAATAAGGCTTAGAATTTAAACAAAGCGTGGTAAATATCATCTAAGCGTATAACATGAAGGGTAGGAAGATGTGGTTCTTCAATAAAATATATATTATATAACTATATCATTTCTTAAAGGTATTATTAAGTGAATTTATTATAACAATAAAGAGGATAAATAACTTGTTACGTTGGTGAAACTTTTAAATTGATCAAATTACTGCGTAAGGGCGAAAGATTGTTATTTCAATAAAAACCACTGGGTGGAATATTTCTATTCTATCAACTTGTGGAGTAAAAGTTGATGGTTAAAACACCAGATACTATTATTATTATAATTATTAGCACCACGTCTTACTACCCGTTCGGGTTGTACGCACTTACGCTACTATGTAATGGTAGGGTGATTGTGAGATGAAATGAAGGACCAACAGTTTAACGTGGAATCCGAACCACGGTGGAGGCCTGGCATTCAGGTACTATTACTTGGTTTGTAAAGAGCAAGACAAAGTGCTAGCTTTTCAAACACCATAGAGATTTTGTACTTTCTTGTGAAGATTTAGAGTATAAAAATAAGAGAACCATAATAAATGAGTAAATTATACGGTATAGATAGACAACATTAACATATTGTATCAATATTTATAAATTGTAACCATATTGCCAAGAATATTTTAATTCGTTTTTCTCACAGCATCTACCCATTTGGTTTATTTGCACATCCACACCATTGGGGTATGTATGAGGATAGTAGAAATGAGAGTAAACGTATCCACATTTGCTTTGAGAGAGGGAGGGGGGAAACAATTTAGGAAAACAACATTAGTACAGCCACTCAGGATTAAAACTCTAATCGCCCATCCTCTGGCAAACCAGACACAATGAAACTGGCGCTTTTGACACCGTGCCCGGAAACCTCTGACCAAGCCCAAAGGGGCAGGTATTGATGTTGATAATCTCTGTAAAAATTGGCAACATTAAATATATAAATGAATTTGTTAATATATGATCATATTTACTCAATATTCTGTCTGTCGATACCAGGGAGGATCTTATCATTAGGATATGGTGCGCAGAGGACTAGATCAATGGCACAACAGCCAGCTTTGAAGGTGTTCGTCACAACACGCTGCAGCGCTACACACCCTGATGTCCAATGGTAGGTGACAGTTTTAGCCGTTACTGTGAACTTACAATTTTATGACCACGTGTGTAACACTAGGCAATAAAGGCCCATGTAACTATATTAATGTGTTTCGCCTCATTGTTGCAGTTGCTTACCTGCTCCTGAACATTTCCGTCCCATATCCACGAAAGCATTGTATCATTTGTTCATGTACACATGATTTGATTTTATACAAAAAGTCTTATTTTTCTCGTAGTTTATTGGTTATTAAATTCCTATGGAAGTTCTGTAATGGAAAGATACATTGTTTGACACGTGCAAACAAAAAAGGTACGTTTAAACTATATACATATGAAGTCATTTCATTAGCAATAAGAAATTAATGTAACGTGGAACTTGATGTGAAAAGATTAATTTAAGAAATATTCATACTCTTGCTTTATTTTTAAGACATAAAACTAGTATAAGTTTATAGATTTCTTTATAACACCCATCCTCATAAAAAAATAAATGGTACGGAACTCCCAAAGACTTTCTCCCTCCAGTGTTTAAAAATTGAGATATTTACCCAAAACTCTTATTACATAGTGTATATGTGAAATAATATACTATTCTGAAAATTGAAAAATGACACCTGGACACGGGAATAGGACCCGGTACCTTTGGATTAGAACGCCAATGTTCTAACCACTGAGCTATCCAGGAATCGTCCCTTGCCCAGGGTCATTATTCACTCATATTCTAAGGCAGAGTCTATGATGGACGTGCGTAAATCGTCGGCTACGAATGTGTGATTTATTAAGGTCACGAGCTATCAGATAACGCAGCCACCTTCAACTCGGTAGTTGGATCATTGCTGCCACTTGTATAATTATTATAATTGTAAGGGATCGCATATTTAAGAATAAAATAACAAAAACTATTATATTTGTTTTAGTGAGGATTTAATCGCATATAGATATCATATTCTGAAAATTGAAAAATGACACCTGGACATGGGAATCGAACCCGGGACCTTTAGCTTACCTACCGAGTCGAAGTTGGCTGCGTTATCTGATAGCCCGTGATTCTAATAAAAAGTGGTGAGAGCATTGGCGTACAAAGCCAAAGGTCCCTGGTTTGATTCCCATGTCCAGGTGTCATTTTTCAATTTTCAGAATATGTTATCTAGATGCGAGTAAATCGTCACTAAAAGAAATATAATAATAGCTTTTGGCTATTTGATTCTGAGATAATATACATTAACAAACCCGAGCAAAAATTGCGTTATACTTTAGTTAAACATTTTTTACACCCGGACTTAAATTTTATGATTTTCTTTTTAAGGAATTACGGTCCTAATTAGTATATTTGCACCCCAAAAAAAATCTATATTTGGTTCACAAAGTTCAATACTTTTGTATTAAAATCTCAACTTCCAGTTAAAACTTTCGACATTTTACTATGGTTTTCGCATTTTTAATTTAATTCTCATTTATAAATTTAGACCTATAAAAAAGGGAAATATTGACTATTGAGTCTAAAATGATAGAAATAGATCATTGCTGTTCAGACATTTCCCCTAAGAGGTTAAAGAATAAAGAACATGAACTTTTTGAGAAACTTACTAAATTTATCTAGAGAAATTTATTTAGAGAATTATTGCGTAAACACTAAATAGTGTGTCTGTTCAACTAAAGTTCACAAAATTGTATTAATAAATTTGACAATATCTCCTAGACTATTGGTTTTATAAATATATAATTCGAATGGAAGTGTTTTATTTTTAATATTACTACAATTTACGATAAGTTATATAGTATCACAAATAGTTGTGGGGATAAGGCTATATCCACTTTTGTAAAGTACCCTAGAAGTCATTTTCATAGTAGAATTAAAATAGCCATTTTGTTTATAATCTTAATCAACGCCTAGATACGAATTTTAATCAAAATCATTAGAGCCGATTTTGAGAAAATCATGTTTTTCTCTTTTCGCTGTTTATTTAACTAATATTAATTTTAAGAATTAAAAGACACAGACATGCGTCATTGCAAAAACACTTTTTTAGGGCTAGGGGGTCATGAATTATTCACATCCATCAACCTCTCGGGTTAATGTTTTTTTACGGTCGCAATACTTTATCGCTTTCGAAAAGTTATAAAATATATAGATTTGTGTTTAGTTTCAAAATTATTGCTTATATAAAAATAGGTTTCAGATAAAATATTTGTATTATAAATAGACATACATATTTTCAATGTTAAGTAATTCCATATCTCATATAGGCCTAGTTTCGCAGATATGATAAAAAAAAATAGAATTTACGCATCAGACCGGAACCCTTAAAGTCATTATGCCGAAATTTGAGAGTATCCATTTTATTTTTAATATTGAGTGATGCTTAAAAATGAAATTTAATCAAAATCGTTAAAGCTGATTTTGAAAAAAGATATTTTTTTTCTTTTTCACCCTTCAGTAAACTACCCTTAATTTTAGGGGTAGATATCCCATTCAAAAAATCCCTCGGGGCAATCCTATGAAAACCCTAGATACCAAGTTTCAGCCCCAATAGCAAAATAGTTTAGGCTCTACTCCGAGATAGACAGACAAATGGAAATAAAAAAAAAACTTTGTCGGATTCGGGGGGTCCTGAAATGTCAAAGCTGATCAAAATCTCGAGCTCGATTTTTTTGACGATCTCAATACTTTATCTACCTGTAAGATAGCGAGAAAGTACAAAAGTCAAACATGGAGTATATTGGATGGCAACTGATGTGTTTTTTTAAAATAGTTAGACCCATCAACTGGGATAAAGATACACACCATTTTTTCCAGGCAAGATATTACAAGTCATAAAATGCAGAGGTAAAATGTGTATTGTTTTCATTTTTACAACAGAGGAACACCTATAAGCACATGTGAACGTAAGCAGATCCCCACATGGATATTTATGATCTCGTAGAGAAATGATACGCTGCTTGTACAGCCAGCATGTTTTGGCGTGTAAACTTTAGCATGGTGTAACGCACTGCCTCTGTCTCGAAATGCATGGCCGCCATTTTTAATTCCCATTATAAACATATACAGCACTTTATTGTTAAAAGAGAAATAATATATTTTCAATGCTATTGTGGTGTCTTTAATAACCTTGACTTGACTCAAAATTATTTTATTATCAGCCCCATTTATGGTGTTTTATCTTTCTAAAACTAAACATCAGATGAAGTTCGTTGTTCTATGTATTATTCTTTTTTTTACTTCAAGTAATTTCGATCTTAAGAATAACTGCGAGAAGTTGTATGTACCCTGTATAATAATGTATTCTTGGATCAATCTTTTGACTAGACTTGTTAAGGTGAAAAGTTGTATACACCCCGTATAATAATGTATTCTTGGATCAATCTTTTGACTAGACTAGTTAAGGTGAAAAGTTGTATACACCATGTATATTGATGTATTCTTGGATCAATCTTTTGACTAGACTTGGTAAGGTGAGAAGTTGTATATACCCTGTATAATAATGTATTCTTGGATCAATCTTTTGACTAGACTAGTTAAGGTGAAAAGTTGTATACACCCTGTATATTAATGTATTCTTGGATCAATCTTTTGACTAGACTAGGTAAGGTAAGAAGTTGTAGGTCATATATTAAAAACCTAAAAGGAACACATAATACACACATTGTATAGTTATTAATATGAAATATCAAAAGTGACAGATGAATACTGAGTATTTAAAACTAAATCTAGTAGCTATTCTAGCTGTCAGACTATGTTCTTACTATTAAAATGAGACTCTATCTGAAATAAACTTCTACAAATCTAAGACCCGTTCATTTTTCCATAACCCCACTTGTGATATCCTTCGGAAGATCACGCAATTTCGCAAAGCAGGACCTTATAAGGTAGTAACATTTAATTTGTCCATAAAACAAGTTTATCTGTAAGGGCAAAAACCATTTAAGCGTTTAAAAAGGCTTTCTAAAACGCCCCATCAATTTTAATAGCCTCAGATGCATGTAGAAAAGGTTATAAAACGTGTTCAAGAGTCCATAGGTTCCTCTTCAATTCCCGCCTGGGGTCGTGAATGGGACGCTCTCTGGGCTGTTAAATTAAGTTTGAATCATACACGCCAATTCAGTATCATCATTTGAGTTGTATAAGTTTTATGGCGTGATCTTGAATGGAAATTGCATCTTAAAATTTCGAAATAAAGTTATCTAAATACAAATAATGAATTAAAACTTAAGTTTTAATACCGAAATGTTTCTATCTAATTTTTGTATGAAATGATGCCCTCCCATGAAAACAAACACAACAAAAATAACATTTAAAATAGATTTAAAATGTATATCTATTATTTGAAAAGAAAGAGTTTAAAGCAGTCAGCTTTGTTAAAACAAACTATTCCTCACTAGAAATGTGGGGTATTAGTTATTATTTTATATGTATTCTTGAGCTGTATTTTTTTAACCCTAAAAGGGTGACCTGGCGGTCTAGGGGTAAGGTGTCAGACTTCTGTGCTGGCGGCCGAGGTTCAATCCTCGGTCCCGGCACAGATTTATCTGATTACCAAACCCTTCCTTCACCTCTGAAAATACATCTTGTGAATGTGGGTAATTCCAGGCCATCACCGTGGTTCGGATTCCACGTTAAACTGTAGGTCCTCCATTTCATCTCACAGTCACCCTACCATTACACATTAGCGTAAGCGCGTATAACCCGAACGGGTAGTAAGACGCGGTGCTAATAATAATAATAATAATAATAATAATAATAATAATAATAATAATATTTTAACCCTAAAACAGGCTTGTAATTATAAAAATTACAGAACTGTGTCTTAGTCAAAGTTCCAAAGAGAAATACCTAAAGGATGACGAGAGGTGGATTTTTACCCCACTTGATATATAAATTACGTACTGTATGTGTTTAGGGCTCGGCGTCAAATTTTGATAACGAGAAAATATTTTTAAGAACCTAAATTTTGTGTTCGAAAGTTAATGTGTTGTCCTTTTCATCCTCCTAAAAGGAAGGTCCAAGTATTCCTTACATTCTATGTAGTTTGACACGTGGTTTGAGAAGTACCTTTCAACCCGTGTTCAAGTGTTCGTGATATAGTATACCTGGGGCCAGTAAGAACCTGGTAGCTCAACATTCCTTGAATTACGTAAGGTATTTTTGTATTCTATTTGGTATTTTATTACGTTTTATTATTAGAAATGGGAGGGATCAGAATACACCCTACGTAAGGTTTTTTTTATCAATGTTTATGATGAGGTAAAATCTAAAAAGAAAAAAAAATGTCAGGAAAAAATATATTAGTTATAAAATTATACTTATATTTCATTTACGAACTCCAATTAAAGTTATCTTAAACATTATATCGCTCGGTTTATTAACAATTCTTATGTTTAAAAATAACTAAAGGATTAAAATAATCTAGCTTACCAAACCGTAAAAAAAATTACGTATGTTAGAGAGGTCGATAGGAGTCGGGGAACAATTTTAGGATCCCTTTTGTGGGGGTAACGGGGCGTCAAATAAAATTTAAAAAAAGTATCAGGTAATTAATGACGGCCCCCAAACAGCTTCGGCAGTGGTCGCCCAATTAATTGCCGGTGGGAACCACTTTAAAAATGTAAAATTATTTTACGATCTACCCAGATTAAATAATTACTGAATCACGCCTTGCCTCTCATTGTACCTGTACAGAGATATTGGCATCAGGCCTGATGTACAAACGGGGGTGGGAGTGAAGTGGATCCCAGATAATTGGAGTAATGCTAGTCGGGACATCCGTTGATTCGGAACCAAATTTGGACAACAGAAACAAAACAAGTATTTAACCTTAAGTTTTTCCGCTTATTTCGGCCAACTTTCTGCTTGATTGGGCCAGTAAAAGTTGTGATTGAACAACAAACTATGCGTATAATATCTTGAGCAGATATTAAGATGCAGTGATAAACAAGATTTAAAAGATAAAACTGTGTGTAGATGGTACACACGCTCGAAACAGGGACAGTTTCATAGTTAGGCCTGGTATGCTTCAAACGCCCATTATACTAAATACAAGACAAACTACCTAGATCAGAATGAAATGGGCCAGTTTCACATGTAAAACTGACCATTCCATTCGAGTACAGGTAGGTGTTACCTTGTATTTAGTATAACGCTGCCATTGGGGCGTGCTAAGTCAGACTATGAAACTGACCACATGTGGCGGCAGCCAAGTCAGTAGTTGTGAAATCGTGGTATAGAATGGTTGTGTGGCGTTTGTTCAATATCGTGGTGATCGGATTGACGATCAAATTCAAACCCAAGAGGAAAATTAAGATCATAAGGAAATGATTAACTAAAAAATTTCGACCAAAACACTCTCATTGCCAGATTAAGAAAAGGATGACGATGATATACCTAATCGAGTGAATAACCATTATATAAAGAGAACACGTCAAGGGATCATTTGTTTCAAAGGAAGAAGACTTGTTAATGTGTAGCTTTTGCTTGACACGCTCATCATTATGACTGTATTTTCATTTTACATACTGTAAGTATATTAGACCCATATGTTTGTTTGCTTTAGTTATTTAAAATAAATGTTTGTACCAATATATTATTATTATTATTATTATTATCACCACGTCTTACTACCCGTTCGGGTTATACGCACTTACGCTAATGTGTAATGGTAGGGTGATTGTGAGATGAAATGAAGAGCCTACAGTTTAACGTGGAATCCGAACCACGGTGGAGGCCTGGCATTCCACACATTCACAAGATGTCTTGTCAGAGGTGAAGGAAGGGTTTGAAAATCAGATAAATCTATGCCGGGACCGAGGATTGAACCCCAGCCACCAGTATAGAAGTCTCACACCTTACCCCTAGACCGCCAGGTCACCTGTTTCATAACTAACAGGAATCCACTGTATGGATAATATATCAAAATTAACTTCTTTTAAATCCTATAAAATATAAATATATTAATTTCTAAAACAAAATCATGGTCAGATATATATTTTTTTAGCCTGGACTGAGAAAAATGACAATCACTTTCTTTGGCATTTTTTTTTCAAATGTTCATTGAGTAGTTTGTCATTCCTATTTGAATGCAGCTATCAATGTGTTCAACTATGATCGTAGTTCAGTATTAGTCTCCCTCCCCCTCTTTCCCTTTACCTGAATAGTTCCAAGATAATGAATCACAGGTGAAGGTGGTAAGGAGAAACGGCTTCGATCTTGTGATTCAAATTACTGCTACACAAAAATAAATTCCCACGTGAGCTACCGAAAATACCCACAATGAGCAGTTCCTGGTCTAAGGCATCAATCTCGCAACAGACTGTACTTTCAATGAAGGAGAGATCGGTGTTAGAATCCCGATCAAGTGTACTCAGAGAGTGGTGTTTCCTCTTTGGTTTTCCACTCTTCCTCCACGCGATTGCGAGTATACCTACTCTAAATTGAACATTGTTTATCCCTGACACATTAGACAAATGATTATATATGCGTATAACCTCAACAGGTAGTGAAATGTATTGCTAAACCATGTGACGTACAATATACTGTACCTATGTAGGTGTCCCCGTATGTACTGTATCTATGTAGGTGTCCCCGTATGTACTGTACCTAGATAGGTGTTACTGTATGTACTGTACCTATGTAGGTGTTACTGTATGTACTGTACCTATGTAGGTGTTACTGTATGTACTTTACCTATGTAGGTGTCCCTGTATGTACTGTACCTAGATAGGTGTTCCTCTATGTACTGTACTTATGTAGATGTTCCTGTATGTACTGTACCTATGTAGAGGTTCCTGTATGTACTGTACCTATGTAGGTGTTCCTGTATGTACTGTACCTATGTAGGTGTTCCTGTATGTACTGTACCTAGATAGGTGTCCCTGTATGTACTGTACCTGTGTAGATGTTCCTGTATGTACTGTACCTATGTAGGTGTTCCTGTATGTACTGTACCTAGATAGGTGTCCCTGTATATACTGTACCTAGAGCAGGTTTGTGGCGATTAGAACATTACTAAGATTAACTACCGCCAATTTATGATGACGAGACATCACGCATCGTTCTTTCACCGGAAATCCTTTATCAGATACTTCATTACAGGCTTAACATATAGCCTTTATCTTTTTAGATATTTGCAGGCCACCTATTGGTTGACGCTAGATTCTATTATAATGGCAGAAATTAAATACAAATTATTTTATTATATTACATTTGTTTGTTGAATCACTTCCCAACTGATCATCTTATGCAAGTGAAGTTAAACTCAGAACTACACTTATGTGAGCGACTCGCTGACCACAGGGAACACATATGTAAGTCCATTGTCCAAAAATGTATATACTTTAGACCTTTAAAGCAACATTCCAATTAAAGTTGATGAATATTGCTGAATTTGATGAAAATTCACCCTTCTAATACCATCCAACATCAGTCAGACCCGAATGTCGTAGGAGCGTAAGAACATAAAGAAATAGCCAACTTCCACGAGGCTGGCTTACCGCAACCATACTAAATACAAACCTAGGTTCTACGCGTATGACGTCACAGGGACCAAGCCTGAGCACGGTACCCACGAGGCTGGCTTACCGCAACCATACTAAATACAAACCTAGGTTCTACGCGTATGACGTCACAGGGACCAAGCCTGAGCACGGTACCCACGAGGCTGGCTTACCGCAACCATACTAAATACAAACCTAGGTTCTACGCGTATGACGTCACAGGGACCAAGCCTGAGCACGGTACCCACGAGGCTGGCTTACCGCAACCATACTAAATACAAACCTAGGTTCTACGCGTATGACGTCACAGGGACCAAGCCTGAGCACGGTACCCACGAGGCTGGCTTACCGCAACCATACTAAATACAAACCTAGGTTCTACGCGTATGACGTCACAGGGACCAAGCCTGAGCACGGTACCCACGAGGCTGGCTTACCGCAACCATACTAAATACAAACCTAGGTTCTACGCGTATGACGTCACAGGGACCAAGCCTGAGCACGGTACCCACGAGGCTGGCTTACCGCAACCATACTAAATACAAACCTAGGTTCTACGCGTATGACGTCACAGGGACCAAGCCTGAGCACGGTACCCACGAGGCTGGCTTACCGCAACCATACTAAATACAAACCTAGGTTCTACGCGTATGACGTCACAGGGACCAAGCCTGAGCACGGTACCCACGAGGCTGGCTTACCGCAACCATACTAAATACAAACCTAGGTTCTACGCGTATGACGTCACAGGGACCAAGCCTGAGCACGGTACCCACGAGGCTGGCTTACCGCAACCATACTAAATACAAACCTAGGTTCTACGCGTATGACGTCACAGGGACCAAGCCTGAGCACGGTACCCACGAGGCTGGCTTACCGCAACCATACTAAATACAAACCTAGGTTCTACGCGTATGACGTCACAGGGACCAAGCCTGAGCACGGTACCCACGAGGCTGGCTTACCGCAACCATACTAAATACAAACCTAGGTTCTACGCGTATGACGTCACAGGGACCAAGCCTGAGCACGGTACCCACGAGGCTGGCTTACCGCAACCATACTAAATACAAACCTAGGTTCTACGCGTATGACGTCACAGGGACCAAGCCTGAGCACGGTACCCACGAGGCTGGCTTACCGCAACCATACTAAATACAAACCTAGGTTCTACGCGTATGACGTCACAGGGACCAAGCCTGAGCACGGTACCCACGAGGCTGGCTTACCGCAACCATACTAAATACAAACCTAGGTTCTACGCGTATGACGTCACAGGGACCAAGCCTGAGCACGGTACTCGCGAGGCTGGCTGGTCGGTTGCTCTCAAGGGGAAGGGAATACCCAGAGATATAGTTACAGTGTTTAGGGGCTTTTAAAAAAGCGCACAACGGGGCGTATGGTGCGCTCCATAAAACAGAATCCACAGAGGTAGTAATCGTGGGACCAAGGCGGCGGAGAAGGGAGGGGCGGGGGATAAGAAGACGAAGCCAACTCTCCGTTATCTATGGGGGAATGGGAGGTGGTGGGAGCGAACCTCGACCCTGCGCGCTATCGTACCAAGTGATAAATGATAATGCCCGGTCGATCGGAGACTTGTACGGTGACAGAAGTGACTACGTGAGGCTCCAGTTGCCCCCCACCCCCTCACACACACAGAGATAGGACTACCAAGAATCATAAAAGTGAGGGGTACTAAAAGTATATACGCTGACTTATTCCCTTAGATCCGTCCTCCAGCCTCAAGGAATGAGATGAAGGCGAAAAGTTTCATAAAGTATAGAAACGTTCACCAATTACTCCCCTCCTTTATTATGTGACATATTGAGATCAACACTTTATAAAGCCGCGACAAGACAGAAGCAATCAGTTTATTTAATACAAACCAGTGTGTGTGTGTGAGATACCCATTTCATAGTTCTCTCTCTCTCTCTCTCTCTCTATATATATATATATATATATATATAAATTGGTCACGTGGTATAATAAGTCTGTATCTCAATCTACTGATTTGTGTGTGACTTATTTTAGANAAATCTCAAATGGGTGTTGGGGGGGGGGGGGTTAACAAATATGTTTAACACTGTGGTTTTCCCGACTCCTCCACACGTAAATGTGGATGCAAATTCCCTAAAAAAACTTCCTCGTACCACGTGACCAATGGTATGGGTGGATAGCCATCGCCGATTTACCCTCCCTAATTAAAATAAACGCTGATGGAATTATTATAATCCTCCGTAAGCTGTAAATCAACATTTTACAGGATTATAAAAAGACTGGAGAGTCATCAGATTTTTCTTGAAAATTCCCTCATTCAAAGCTTATTGACAAATATATTTAGACATAAAAGTCTGAAACCACATTTGGAAATGTTTGCTTTGTTGTGGTTGTATAAGCCTTACCATATTATTAGCAACATTAGTTTGTCTACTTATTGATAAACAAGGGTTCAATAATTCAGCCTCGACAAATGAATTTTGTTGGTTACAAGCCTATGTAATATTATTATTAGTTTTATTATCTTATTTTATTACAAAAACTGTGCCCCATCTGTGATCGAATAATCAAATACACTACTCTCGTTCTTGGACTGGGTCGCTGTGACAGGAGCTCAGGATTCTAAGCTCAGTCGGTTGTAATGGGAGTGCTTTTTACAACTGATCAGTTAACCACCCTCCCTCAGCGCAAATGCGAGTGTTTTCCCACTCAAATATTTATTTCGTCATCCCGTTAGCGTAATAAAGTACGCGAATAGTCCAAACGGGTGCTAAGACATGATGAAAAATACAACAAATTAATCGACTAGAGTGCAAATGCTTGTTCGGGTGTCGTATCTTTATATTTACACAAATACTCCATTAAAATGTCATCTGAAAATAATTGTTAATTTAAATAGTCCTATTTTGTTCTGTTTACCTTCAAGTCTCGTAGAAGCTTTGGTCAATTTTAAGATCAAACCTTCACTAAGTCGAGTTAAAGTTAGGTTTACTCAGTTGAACATAATAAACCACAAAATAAAATCACTATACTTGCGCTGATATCATAAAATGGGTAAACTTTCTAAATCAGCCCAATTTATTTATTTAGACAATACTTTGTATGCCTATGGATGATGTTGGTCTTTAGAAGGCACTCATTAATTACGTAAATAATTATTTCAACATTTTTAGACACCTCTACCACCACCACCCCCACCCCCCCACTTTCCCTATTTAACGCCACAGATGATACTCATGACTCCTCTTAGCTTTCTTTACCCCTCCATGTTACGCAACTCTGATATTTTGTACTTCTTTTAATTACAATGTTTGCGTTTGATATTCGCAGAGAGGGTCGAAATGTCTTATAAGTATGACTTATCGCAATGAGATAGTTCTCTTGCATGATAAAATAACTTCATAGGCCGACAAATTAATCTAACTAATTAGGATACTATTATTATTATTATTATTATTATTATTATTATTATCATCGCGTCTTACTACCCATTAGGGGTATACGCACTTACAGTAATGTGTAATGGTAGGATGATTGTGAAATGAAATTGAGGACCTACAGCTTAACGTGGGATCCGAACCACGGTGGAGGCCTGGCATTCCACACATTCACAAGTTGTGGTTAATACACAATGAGGATATTTACGCGCTTTTTAACATAAAAATAAATATGTTACGAAGAACTAATTAAACCACTTTCACCTTTACCCCTCGAACAATATGGTAGCACATAGGTATCACAATGGGTGCATCGGTGGGCAAGGGGATTAAATATCAGGCTCATCTAGTTTGGTTTGCAGGAGACTGTGGGCTCGGAGTTCAAATCCTACCTGGGTGAACTAAAAGAGGTTTTGTATAAATAATGTCCCAGTCTCTTCACGAATATGTGGATACATTTCATCTAGATGTTTCCTTACTCAACTCTACTCCCTTGGCGTTAATACAAGCAGTATAGCCTGGACGCGTGGTGAGCCACTGTGGGGATAAGACAGTTTCCTCCTATTTCCTCAATTTCTCCCACCTTATATCGGTCTTACAGGTTTATTTGTACCTGTATCGATATTATCAAATGATTAACGCCAATATAGTCCTATAGATTCTTTCAAAATAAAAAGTAAAATATGTTTTATGTTAATTAAATACTCCTTAAATAGCATGCAAACAAAATGAAACAATAATAAGATTAGTAACTTGAAAAATAACACTTTACATGAAAAGAAAATATATTTACTAGCTAAATAAAAACAAACTACATCCTACATTTTTTCACTTTTTAAAGATAATGTCACGGAGGTGAGCTCCACCGGACGTCAGACAAACCTCAGCACGTTGTCCATCACTCCCCC
>CABFVX010003043.1:42295-66327 GCA_902151425.1 Timema shepardi
GTGTCGCTCTGTGTGTGTGTGTGTGTGTGTGTGTGTGTGTGTGTGTGTGTGTGTGTCACAAGATTGGCATGTAATTTGGGTAAGTATTGAGCGACCACGTATGTTCTTTCCCCCCTATGTTTCCCAGTAACACGCAGCGTACGTGAGCCGCATGTTAAAACAGAACGGAACGCACCTTGTTTCAAGTGCGCGTCCAATTTGGAGGAAGGGAGTTTGTAATAAAACGAACATTTTTCAAAACAATAAATGATAACGAAACAGAAGTTTGTTCTAGCATACAAATCAAGGGGTCTCTAGCCCTCGTATCGTGGGAAGGTACGACAATAACTCACTGTCACAATTTACAACGTCAAGCATACTTATTTACCAGATTTATCATTCAACGTTTTGACATAAAAAGAATGTTTTAAATAAAGAGGAAGTAGTACAAGCTACCCCTGGAATAAATATTCTTCTAACAAATTTATTTTTCATAAATAAATAAATTAAAAATAAATCTAAATTATACCAATAAAGGGTTTAATTAATCACTCTGTTAGAAATAATGAAAATTATACGACTAAGATCTTATATTTTATTTCATAATTTATTATGTTGGTTATTTTGTTATTCTATAATTTACTGTGATATATTCACTATTGGATACACTTAATTCTAGAACATGTATAGTAATGAAACCCCAGAACATTATATACATTTTATATTAGAAATTAGGTCCCACACCTAACTAAGTTGGTAGAGTATACACCTAATGAGCTATGGGTGCCGGGTTCGATTTCTAGCATGGCCGAAATATTTATCATTGGTGAAAAGTGGGTTTCACCTTTCACAGGGATGAATTAACAGCAGGGGGCTGGATGTTGTGTTTGTTCTAGTGTTAAGTTCAATTTATCAGTCGTGTGCTGATATAATCATTTGGTTCAGGAATTGAACGTTAAGTTCCTTAAATGAATTAAAATGGAAAAATAATATTAAATGGATTTAAATGCCAAATAATACGTTCCATACATGTTTTATTAAGGCTGGATACACACTGCATCGAACATTATGTGCTAGCACAAGATGGAACAACACATTTTTGTGCTATCTCTTGATTGCGTGTTTCCATATGGAGTGGATACACACTGCGTTGAACAAGATCGGACAAAACAATAACACATTATGTTATAAGTTTTCACAAATGATCCGTCTTCCTTGCTCCCATGTTTCATGGAACAAAATGCACGGCACATTTTCCATTAAGTATGCACCACCATCTTGTTTCCTAGTCTGTCGAGCTGGAGAGTGGAGTATGTTGGTTTGATAGTATGTTAGTTGGTTGTCTAAGTTAGTTGTGATAGTTTTCTTGCTATGTAGTAGCATCATGTCATTGAAAAAGCGGAAGAGAAAGGATGTATGCTTACCCTCTGCTGAATTAAATGTCAGAGTATTTGCGCAGGACTATTACAGAAACTATAAGAGAAGAAAATGCTTTATTGTATATTGTTCCATCATGTGTCATGAACACAGCTACCTTCACATAATTTTGATTCCATCGTGTGTTAACACATAATGTTCGATGCAGTGTGCACCCAGCCTAACAGCTTAATATATGATGCAGGATTGAGGAAGGCTCTAGAGCAAGAGTTTAGAGGAACTGCACCCATCTCACTGTGGAGAAAGGATGGGAAAAATCACTGTGATAATTTGGGTTATACCTTAAAAAATATTAAACTAGTCAGAGAACAATACATTTCCCAAGGTTAAGAAAAATCGTATAGTTTGATTTAAAAGGCTATTTGCAGTGTCATTAATTTATCTCGTTCTAAGCAAGACAACATGACATGACAATACCATTTTTATCTCCTTAATATACATCCTCGTACATTCTGTGTACCCGATTAAAATAAATTTATATTTGTTTAAAGGAGTTCACAAATATTGTTTGGGAAGTATAGTTAAAAATAACAACTACACACAGGGCTCTAACCCAGATACTTTGTTATTAGCGCCCCAATGCGCTGCCACTAAGCTACCAAAGTGTGTCCTGCATCTATTAGAGTCAAATATTACTATTGTTTTATAAACATGACATTCTATTTTTATCAAAATATATATAGTTGTTATTGTTAATGTTTATTTTGTAAATTTTATCTTTAAATCTATTAAAATGAAGCACATTTCTCGATATATCTTTTTTAAATTAGTTTAGTAAAAAACTTAATAACCATCTCAGATACACCTATGTCCATAAAAGGTTTTTTACGTATTTTTATTTATCGTAGTAAACTCACCTAATTGAATACATAACTGAGTATACTCGTAAATGTGTCAATAGCTATTTGCTAAATAGGATGTCTTTAAACACATATCTAAAGAACCCATACCGTTAGTCACATAGATTATTCGTCAAGCTAAAATTGTCTGGTTTTATGGTGACGGGAAGGATAGGTATAGATTCCCAGTTGGATGTATGGAGATTAATTTTTCCTAAAGATTTTCCCACACTCCCTACATGCTAACTCAGGTACATTTTCCTAAACTATATCTTAATCGTTCTTCCCGATGCGAGTAGCTTGAAACGGTGGTAAAAAGTGTTTCAAAAATTATATAATTTGAAATTTCATCATTAAAGTTACCAATGACTTAGTTTAGAGGCTAGGGTTTGGGAGGGCAAATTAGAGCAAGTGCACCCACATTAGCGTACAGAGGAGAGGGGAATAAAGAGGGGCGTAAGTTGGTAAACTGAATAAGAACTGTATTGCAGTGTGGAACTATTGAATAAAACAACCAACCTTACAATTATATTGCCACGGTTATATCTCAAATATGGGAGAGCCCATTGGGTGCTGGTGGTTTTCGTAAGGATAGTCAAAGCCAATTAATCTGTTTTTCATCACGTTTTATTGTTGTTTACTTATAATTTTACCATAGGTAACAAAGATTGTTCAAATCCCCTGCACCTTCAAGTGCTAATCGTTCAGCAGATTTTGAACCATCCTGTTCACTAACAGTTTAAATTACTTATTATTTGGAATCACAATGTTTTCAGTAACATTCTTTATAAACCATTAAAATACTAACTTCTATGTTGTCAATACTACGTTGTTGTTTTTTTGCCAATAATATGTTTATTTTATTATTTTCTCTCGCCTTTTCGAGCAGAGAAGTATTGTGACAAAAAAAATGAACTGTGATTCCGAATTTGATAAATGTTGACGTTTCATAATGCAGCTTGTCTATATCCCGGCCTAGTTCCGTACCCATTTCAACGACCAGGCAAAAACTTTGTCTCTAGGGTTTTCATAATACTCTCTCAAGGTATTTTTTGAATTAGATATATAATCTTAAAACTAAGGGTAGTTTACTTAAGCGTAAAAAGAGATAAAATTGATTTTCTCAAAATCCACTATAACGATTGTGATTAAATTGTATAGCTAGGCTTTGTCTAACACTACAATAAAAATGGAAATTCTCGTTTATCCATATAAAATAATTTTAAGGGTAATTTTTTTAAGTGAAACTTCCAATTTTGATCATATATATCCGCAAATATTTGTGTTATTATCTTTGAAGGACAGACGTGTTCTTCTTTTCTCAATGTTTCTGTAATGGTGTATATTATTTTATTCGGTAGTGTGCTTCTGGTACTTTATTTTCTCTAATCTTAAGAGTTTTTGATAAATGTTAATATTTTATGATAAAAGAGAGAACATCTGTACCGTGCACCGTAACCTACCATTTATTTTATGAAGCACTTTGAAATATAGAAATGAGTGTTATTCTTTTAAGTGTTCCTTTTTTCTAAATGTTTCTATAAAAATACATATTATTTCAACTATACTTATTTATGTGGTATATCTGAAACAATGTATATTATCTCGTTTCACAAATATTTCTAGTTTTTTTTTAGTAAATGTCACTATTTTAAAATAAAAGAGGGAGAAAGTCTGTGTGGTGAATTCTAATTTTGTTTTCAATATGTGCTCTTAGTTTATTTGTTACTTTCATTAATCCAAACATTCTTTAATCCTTCCCATTTATTCCGGATTTCCTCCTCCCCCATTTAGCTTGTATTATCTCCTACCCCACTTTGTTCCGACTATCTCTTTCCCCAGTTAGTCTAGACTATCTCCTACTCCACTTTGTTCCGACTATCTCTTTCCCCAGTTAGTCTAGACTATCTCCTACCCCACTTTGTTCCGACTATCTCTTTCCCCAGTTAGTCTAGACTATCTCCTACCCCACTTTGTTCCGACTATCTCTTTCCCCAGTTAGTCTAGACTATCTCCTACCCCACTTTGTTCCGACTATCTCTTTCCCCAGTTAGTCTAGACTATCTCCTACCCCACTTTGTTCCGACTATCTCTTTCCCCAGTTAGTCTAGACTATCTCCTACCCCACTTTGTTCCGACTATCTCTTTCCCCAGTTAGTCTAGACTATCTCCTACCCCACTTTGTTCCGACTATCTCTTTCCCCAGTTAGTCTAGACTATCTCCTACCCCACTTTGTTCCGACTATCTCTTTCCCCAGTTAGTCTAGACTATCTCCTACCCCACTTTGTTCCGACTATCTCTTTCCCCAGTTAGTCTAGACTATCTCCTACCCCACTTTGTTCCGACTATCTCTTTCCCCAGTTAGTCTAGACTATCTCCTACCCCACTTTGTTCCGACTATCTCTTTCCCCAGTTAGTCTAGACTATCTCCTACCCCACTTTGTTCCGACTATCTCTTTCCCCAGTTAGTCTAGACTATCTCCTACCCCACTTTGTTCCGACTATCTCTTTCCCCAGTTAGTCTAGACTATCTCCTACCCCACTTTGTTCCGACTATCTCTTTCCCCAGTTAGTCTAGACTATCTCCTACCCCACTTTGTTCCGACTATCTCTTTCCCCAGTTAGTCTAGACTATCTCCTACCCCACTTTGTTCCGACTATCTCTTTCCCCAGTTAGTCTAGACTATCTCCTACCCCACTTTGTTCCGACTATCTCTTTCCCCAGTTAGTCTAGACTATCTCCTACCCCACTTTGTTCCGACTATCTCTTTCCCCAGTTAGTCTAGACTATCTCCTACCCCACTTTGTTCCGACTATCTCTTTCCCCAGTTAGTCTAGACTATCTCCTACCCCACTTTGTTCCGACTATCTCTTTCCCCAGTTAGTCTAGACTATCTCCTACCCCACTTTGTTCCGACTATCTCTTTCCCCAGTTAGTCTAGACTATCTCCTACCCCACTTTGTTCCGACTATCTCTTTCCCCAGTTAGTCTAGACTATCTCCTACCCCACTTTGTTCCGACTATCTCTTTCCCCAGTTAGTCTAGACTATCTCCTACCCCACTTTGTTCCGACTATCTCTTTCCCCAGTTAGTCTAGACTATCTCCTACCCCACTTTGTTCCGACTATCTCTTTCCCCAGTTAGTCTAGACTATCTCCTACCCCACTTTGTTCCGACTATTTCTTTCCCTAGTTAGTCTAGACTATCTCCTACCCCACTTTGTTCCGACTATCTCTTTCCCCAGTTAGTCTACACTATCTCTTCCCCTATTTAGTCTAGGTTCTCTCTTCTCCCATTTAGTCCGGACTATAAAATGTTACTTTTTATATATATATATATATATATATATATATATATATATAGTTTAAATAATGTATATATTTAGTTTTCAATGTTTCTATTTATTTATGATAGTATATTAAAGGTTCAGGGGTGAAAAGGTTAAAGTCACACTACAAACATTTTCCAGGATAGCTTTTCTATTTTAAACCCCACAAGGCCCCAGCAAATACTTTTCTTAGTTAATTTAAATATGACAGAGACCTCTTTTAAACATAAACTAAAGGGTATTAGAAACTTCTCAAGATTGTCTAACAGATGACAGTATTAGATCAATTTGAGTTAAAACTAGACTTTACCACTTTTCCTCCTGTACCAATCATAAGGTAATGACTAATGATATACAAAGTGTAGAATAGAATACGGTGTTGGTTAAGTACCCAGTAACTAGCTCTAGCCTAGACACGTTGTCGAAACATGAGCAGAAAGCACGCAGAATGTGGCGCTGCCCGCTGGCCGGCAGGGTAATTCATCACACGGCTGTCAAAGAGCACGACGCACTTCAAGAAGAATATAACAATATAGAACTGGGAACGCAAGGCAGAGAAAGAAACCAGAATATTATACTTATCTTTCCATTTACCTTTCTCGAAAATAGACCATTAGTTTCTAATAATGTTTGAAAACTGTTTGTTGGATCAAGTCAAGATGTGCGCTTGACTCCAGTGTCAGAATGATGGATGAATTAGATTTAAAACATCTAATATTAAGAGAAAAAGATGAAGTGGGTGAATTTTAGGGCTGTGTGGAGCTTCGAAATGTCGAAGACGGAGGTCAAATATCGTTCGCTTCGACTTCCGACACATAAAACTCTCGAATTTATGGAACATTCCGAAAGAAGACAAAAGCCTGGAAACAGTATATTATGAACCAATTTTAAATATCGCACTCTCAACATTTAAAAGGATATTTAATTGCCGAACAGTATGTTAATACCGACTGGTGATTAAATAACATATATAAGGGGGGGAGGAGGAAACATTTAGACAATGTATGCTGAGGAAAGTGATGGACAACGTACTGAGGTTTGTCTGACGTCCGGTGGAGCTCACATGAGTGACATTATCATCAAAAAGTGTAGTTTGTAGTTTGCTTTTATTTAGATAGTGAATATTTACTTCTCAATTAAGGTGTTAGTTTTCAAGTTACTAATCTTATAATTGTTTCAACCCCACCCTGTCTTAGGAATTGATCAATTTGGATATGTAACCATAAAATAATATTTTACGTTTAGTTTTTTCTCTAAACCTTTCTATTTTTCTATATGCATATAAAAAAGTATTGGCCTGCTTACGGGGAGGTCACGGTTCGAATCCCGGTTGGATCTACTGAACGAGGTTTTCCCTGAATGGTTCCCCACTATCCTTGCAAACAAATGCGTGTGAATTACCTCTAAAAGACTTTCTTCCTCATACCCACACCATTAGAGTAATTATCATATATGCGTGTAGCCTGAACAGGTAGTAGGACACAGTAATAAAAAATGAATACATTAAATTAATCCTCATTTGCCGTTCTCTCGCTGTAATATGAGCTCCAATTTCCCAGACACTGACAACCCAGACTGGATGAAACTGACACCTTTGCCCACCAGTGCCAGTGAAAGAGTATGATAGATAACGTGATGGAACATCCTTCCTATGACCTTGATCTCCATTGTGACCTCCATGAGGAGAATTGAGCATACTAACTCGCACCTAGTTCCGTCGGTTTTATTTGATTGTGCTGTAGTTTTGGTGTTTTTAAATAAACCATTTTTTGAATTACTATATATTCGAATATTTTCTGTAAATTTGGGTAAAAATCAATAACTATATATTTAAACAAATTTACAACTTCTGAGAAGGCTAAAAAAATGTACTATCATAAATTATTGTTGAGTGTTTAAGTTTTTCAAATGTGAATTGAATAGAGAATAATATTAAACGAATCATTCAAACCATTTGAGTTTCAAAACTAGGTATTCATAAATAAGTTGAGAATTGTAAAATAACAATAGGTAAGACCTAGATACAGATGGTATGATAGTATTAGAATGAACCTAAAAGAGATAGGGTATAATGAGGTGGAATGGATAGAACTAGCTCAAAATAGGGATAGGGTGTAATAAGGTGGAATGGATAGAACTAGCTCAAGATCAGGAGAGGGTGTAATAAGGTGGAATGGATTGAACTATTTCAAGATCAGGATAGGGTGTAATAAGGTGGACTGGATAGAACTAGCTCAAGATCGGGATAAGGTGTAATAAGGTGGACTGCATAGAACTAGCTCAAGATCAGTATAAGGTGTAATAAGGTGGACTGGATAGAACTAGCTCAAGATCGGGATAGGGTGTAAATAAGGTGGAATGGATTGAACTAGTTCAAGATCAGGATAGGGTGTAAATAAGGTGGACTGTATTGAACTAGCTGAAGATCGGGATAAGGTGTAATAAGGTGGAATGGATTGAACTAGTTCAAGATCAGGATAGGGTGTAAATAAGGTGGACTGTATTGAACTAGCTCAAGATCGGGATAAGGTGTAATAAGGTGGAATGGATTGAACTAGTTCAAGATCAGGATAGGGTGTAATAAGGTGGACTGTATTGAACTGGCTCAAGATCGGGATAGGGTGTAATAAATTGGAATGGATAGAACTAGCTCAAAATGGGGATAAGTGGAGTACTTTTGTAACTGCGGAAATGAACTTTCAATTTCATAATGCCCAAGAGTGAGTACGTAAGTAATTAGGTAAGTAGGTTTCTTAAAATAGCCCAATTAAGGGTCAGTAAAATTTTGATAGTATTTGTTAAAGTTTTATTCCATTATTTGCTCCAAAAGTGTTATGTTCTTAAGAATCCTAAGAGCCACAATTTGTCCTTTGATTAACATAGATATAACACCTTTTTTTAATTCTCAAGATTAGGCGTGTTAAATTCATCTGAAAATTGAAAATACTGAGTGTGCCGCATCTCAAAAAACTATTGCGACCTTATTAAGTAAAAAAAATATCTCCTACCTTATTGTTATAAAAATAAAATTCAGATCACATAAAATGTTAACAATTTATTCTATAGTTTTATGATTTTTTTTTTTGTAGCAAGGCTGTGAGTGTCATGCTTTAAATCTTGAGCTAAAGTTACTTTCATTATTGAATTGGTCCTTTCCAAAAGGCCATATTTCCATACAGTGTGTATAACGTGTCCTTAAGCCGTGATATGTATGGTGTTTGTTCATTTCCATGAGAGAAGATCTGTTCATACGCTTATATGCTGCCAAACATCTCACGTATTTGATGCGCGAAAATAATTTTGGAGACTCGCACTATGGTGAATAAAGAGTAAAAATCTAGTACACCAACCTCACTTTGGGCCAACTAAATCACCCCAAATAATTTCCAATAATCATAATCTCAAATGGTGTGCTTCTACAAATTTTGTAAACATATAAATTGTACCGCATTGTATGTTGGTTCATCAAAAGGTCCGAAGGCCGCACAGAACAATGGACCAGGTCACATGCAGTCCACAGGTCGAAATTTTGACATGCCTGCTCTAGATTATAGATTACACTCAAAACTTTGAAGAGTAAATGTGTTTTAAGAAATGTAGATATGTTGGTGTTTTTTTCTAAATTGCCTTTTAATTAATTCAACCATCTGATTCTTGACATTGTTGTCGTCCATATGAACATTTGGTTAAATGTTTTAGTCAATATGAATAATATGTACTGATAGTACTAATTTAAACAAGTATTGACTTTATTATTTAAAATATTCACCAAAATCAATATGTGGAGTGTGTATCTACACCATTATATTATGTATTAATTTATATAAAAATTTAACATGTATACAAATAAAGTAAAATGTTTACATTATGCATAAATATGTAGCAAATGTATTTAAATATATATGTAAAAAGCTATCAACATCAATATGTAGCTTGTAGGCAATGTTTAATCACATTTTATTATACTACTATAAAGCCACATGGCTGACTAACTTACTCACTGACATTAGTATTTATCCACTTCCAGATGAGCTAGAAACTTGAAATTTGGCAAACTTATAGCTTCTAGCCTGTTACTGATGGGAAAATTTCAAAAAGTTAAGAAAGTTAATTCTTAACCTACGAAAAAAAATCAAAATGGCGGAGAAACTTTAAAGTCGGTGAGGACCTTTCTTTAGAGGTATCTTGTGGTTAAACACAAAAAACTGCTCTGGAATTATATTATTTTACATCCACTTGCAAATAAAACCCACTGTGGGTTTAGGGGCGTTGCCCCCAACGAGCAAAGCGAGTTAGTATATAAAAAATATAGAATATTTTTTTTAGCATTGTGTCTTACTACCTGTTCAAGCTATACGCATATGTTCAAATTACTTTAGTGATTTAGGTAAGAGGAAGGTTGATTTAGATTAAGTTTACCCGTATTTGTGTGGAGGGAGAATTAAAACAATTTTTGAAAAAAAAACTCAGCTTGGATTAGAACCTCAATTTCTCTGTGACCAGCATTCTAGTCTAACACAAGAGTGACGCCTTAGACCATGTGGCCACCGAAGCGGCTAAATATAGACCAATTATATCAGTATTTAAAATAAGTGTTGGCATTATAATTTAAAATGTATATCATCATCAATATGTTAAATGTGCATTTAGGCTGCATCCATGTATAAAATATGTACAGATATAAATATTAATCATATGTAATTAAAAAGATATGCCAAATATGTATTTATGTCAATATGTAAAATATGTGTAAATCTTATGCTGTGTGACTAAGAGTTGAAAATAGTTCTTAAAGGAAAAAAGTATGAAATTAGTTCATTCGATTTAATGTTTTCTCTCAAGGATGTAAAAGCATACCATAAAAATCAGTAACCATTAATAAGTTGCCATTGTAAAGTTACAACTTTCGAAACAAATTAAATCAAACAATTGAGATAAGTTTAATTAGTAGGTTGGTAAGGAACGACTGGTAGAGAAACAAGAGCTTGTTTGGTTGGCAAAATATTACGGTTCGTGAGCATTTTGACATCCCTGACTACACCGCGTTAATTATTTACCCCGGGAAAATGAAAAGTAAATATGATTTGTGGTCGTCTCCTTCCTGCGGGGTGTGTGTAGTAATGTGTAACCCCGTGCTACGCCACCCTACGCTACACGCAAACCACCCTTCGTCTGCGCCGCCACCAGGGTGATGTAAGAGAGGTACGTCCTCTGCAAATAGTTCAGAGCCATGTTATGGTGCACCCGAATACAACTAGTTTCCATATAGATACATTTATACTTGGGTTAAATATCTTTCTAAGATATAAAATAAATAAGCGTAATCAAGAAAGAAACCATTAATCTGTAGTTTTTGAAACAACTCCATTTACCCTGAAGAGTATCAGACTTACGTTGACCATCTTATAAGTTGTACCATAGTGTAATCATTCAAGGTAAGTTTGCTACTGTGCAGGGTAGATGAAGGGTACCTTATCATAATTATACTTTGTGTGTGTGTGTTAGTGTGTGTACAAGCCATAAGTAGACTAAATGCTTAAATTTTATTTCCACTTAAGTATGGTAAGATTGTATTCCTCTAAATAATTGTGTTTGGTGAGTCAAAGATTAAATAAAAATATTGTAAAATTCCAAATATTAATTCAAGAAGAGAAGTTTAATTCGTAATAGCTGTTATATTATAAGTCATAACATGTTTTAGGTAATATCTTAGAAATATATGTAAACATCAACTTTAGCCCTTTTAGATTACCTACAAGGAAATAAGTTATAAGGTTTATTTAAAGCTGCTCGCTAGTCCTTTAAGTTGTATCTTGATGATTTACATTCATAGAAGACAAGGCAATTCTCCGTTTGAAACAGGACTTAAGTGATGTAAAATCTGCAGCGAAAATTTTAATAATAAGAGTAGTATCCTGTAAAGCTACTAGCCGAATTTATAAAGTAAAGAATTTAAAAAAATATAATATGTGAATTAAAATTACATTAAAGAATGTTAAGTTAAACTAAAAAACACACTCAATAAGTATTTGAGATAAAAATATTAGTTTGTTTTGCCATATGTAGATTTTAGAAAGTCACGAATAATTTATCTGAGCCTCGCGTTCTTATACAAGGACTATAACCTTTCTACACAATACAAATGCAGTGTTGTAAACTGTCTGGGGTAGTCTGCGAATGTAGCACGCGGGATTAACGTCATTTTCTTTTGGTTTGTCAGTCACAAAGTCGGGATTCAAATTCTTACCAGGTGTACTGGGAAGGGGGGGAGTGATTCTTCCTAAACGGTCTCGTTCTCTCCCGCCATGCAAATAAAAGTACATTTTCTCAAGTTTTACCTACAGCACAAGTGTAATAAAATGTGAATATTACAGACGGGTTGTAAGATTCAGTGAAAATAATAATTTAAAAAACTAGGATATTAACGTTTGTAGGCAATAAAGAGGTTGCGATGGTTTCAAAGACAAACAATTTGGAGTAGAACCCTGCAAATGTTGAAAGTTACTGACTTAAAACCAGCACTGCTGTGCAAGATAGTGATTTTGGACACAAAACATTCATTGCTGTATCTTCTATACTATCTCTACTGAATATTTTCAAATATTATTACATCCATCTATCGAGCGTTTATTTTATTTATACCGCTTATAAAAACGTGTACTATTTGCAAATTGAATATATCCATACTTAGGGCAGCTATTGATCTATAGAGGGGTTACATTTCTTAACATAGTTTGATTTTTCTGGAAATATTTTCACCACGTCTTATTACACTTCTTGGCTACCGCATTTTAATCATACCAATGGGATGAATATAAGGAAGGTATAAGCTATCAGAAATAAACCAATATTATTGAAGATGTAGATTAGTAAAAAAAACCACCCTCATGACCCTCAGATAGGATTCAAAATCCATCCTCCCTTTTAATGGGTATCCAGACTTTACTAGACGGACATTTAGTCCACGTTCCCACCAATTCAGGAGGTGTTTTATTTCATAATACCAAATAAAATATAATAATCTATTAAACAGCATTTAACCTAAATATTCAATAAATGAAGTCAATAATCAACTCGTGAATAAATATATACGTGCAAATATCAATACTCTATGATCTGACAGTGTTTGAACTGGGTTCCCTCAAGTTGTAAATGAGCCACGAAAGGCATAAATACAATTTATTAAGTCTCATTTTAGTTCCATGTCCAAACCAATCACTAAGAAAATATTCTGAAAACAATATCTATACTGGTGGGCATGCGGTAATAGGCATCAGTCTCGCAAATAATTATACTTCCGATAATGGAGAGAGTGCAGCCCGCATCTTTTCCGAGTGCAATGAAGATTACTTTCCCATCTCCTCTTCATTCTAATGTGGGTGAACTTTATTCTAAATTACCCTATTTTTTGAATTATAGACTATCATCTACTTTACCTATAAAATAACAATGTTAATAAAGAAATATGCTATCGATGTCTACTTTTTTTTTTAAACTATAAGCTCTAAAGAAAATGCCTTCTTATAAAAATTGGACTGTAAATTTAATGAATTATTTACGTGCAGTTCATAATGTCAGTAATAGGGTTTACGCGTATTCTTTTTAAACATTTTTTTAAAAATAATAAATATTAATGATTCGTTCGGCTGCAAATATTGTACTCTCCCACCTAATAATTATGTAGACATAATGATGCTACTCAAAAACAAAAACACGTGTTCCATAATCATATCACATTAAACTAAATAACAATAAATTACTGTTTACAACTTGACAAATTACAAGGCACTGCAAGTGGCATATAATTTAGACTATTACAGATAGGCTACTGATAAAAAAGAATCTTATTTAAATTAAATTTATGTAAATGTATTATTTGTGACGCTTTAATATTTATCAAGGTGTACAAATATAAGACCACCAGGGGATGGCTGCATAAAATTGAATGTTTACAAAGATTGCAATCTATATAATATGACTATAAAAAATTATTATTTTTATATCCACTACTGTTTCCACCCTTTGAACTGGGTCAGTTTTTTTTATTCAAGCCATATATTTTCCATTACCGGCTTGCTATGCCTGTCGTAGCTTCATTTGTTTATAATCTAGCTTGAGATTGTGATGGGCACAACATCCAGTCCCCAGCTATTAATTCATCACTGTGAAAGGGTAAACCCACATTTCACCAATTATAAATTTTTCTGCCATGCCGGGAATCGAACCAAGAATTCTTAGTTCAGTATACAGACACACTACCGACTGACCTAAGGCGTCGGGTGATATTAATAATATGTATAATAATAATATTAATAATATGTATAATAATAATAATAATAATAATAATAATTTTCCTTGCGATGATTGATTATTTTTTATATAAGTCTCTTATAATAAAACTAGTTTAGTTTTACCTTTGGCTGTACGTAAAAATTTCTAAATAAATTTACACCAATTTTAATCAATCGTAAGGGAAACCTGGTTTTAAAAAATACACTAAAAATTATCCCTACCTAGCATCTCGGACAATAATTTCAATAAAAACATTTTTTTTAACAATGTCAACTTTGAAACATGTAACATAAAGTTAGCTACGAAAGAAAACAGTACAATACAACATGTTTTTAATTATTTTGTATCTGCCTAGCGTTGTGGGTTCCTATTTTAACTTTACCATTTGGCATTACCCCATATATCGGTCTAAATATTTGTTCCGTGTTAAATGCCAAATGCGCTATCTAGTTTTAGCCTAGGCCAAACTAGGTCAAACAATGTTTAAACCCTTAGGTACCCTGTAAGATAGCACGCCTACTTTGCATTATTCCACTATACAGTAGTATAGCTTATAAGATAGAGCCCTAAAGTAATCAATATTACACTGCTACCTTTAATAATAGACTGAGTGTACATTGTTTTTCAATCTGGTTGTATTTGTTTCAATATGGTGGCATCTCAAAATGAGTAGATAATCTCAAGTTATTTTAATCTAAAATTCTAAGAAATTGATCGCATTTTGACATATTTAAAGCTTTGGGCTTCACCCACGCTGGACTTGATTTTCATCTGAGCCGACCCAATCCGATAGACCAATCAGACCTCAATTTTTTTTTTTTTAAAAAAGCTGGTAAAATCAGCTACACCAGCTACACTGGCGATCTTCCCGATCCGATCCAACCGCGAGTCGCCCCGACGTACGTCGGCCGAATTCACACAGGTCTGTTTTTCCTACTAGGTTCGTTCCGACTGGGCACAGTTTATTTCCAGGCTCAATACCCATTCGGAAGTTATTTGTCTTTTTTAAGGTCTCCTTCAATCGTTCCTAAAATAAAAAGTTAAAGGTTTGTAATTATGATCCCTCTCTTTAATACGAAGGAATATAATTCTTGTCAGAACCAATATCGACTTATTTTATGGGTCTAAATAATTGACAAATGAAGATTTAAATAGAAATATGTTCAGCTGAAGAGGTGTGACCGCTCTTAAAACTACACCTACTTTAACCGGAAGTCGACCAACAACCCTCTCTCCCTCCCCAAAGGCATACATGTCTATACTGTATTAGAACCTTCTATGTCCACGTATTATATCAGCACAAAACGTACAAATTAATACGTATAATCATCAGTGCCACACATACAAATATAGCACTTACACACACGTGGACTAAATATTGAGTTTCATATGGCAGTTTTGTGTCCGTTCCACATCGGCCACATGATACAAACAATCTTTCATTGCAAGGGCATTCATTATCTGACACATAGAAAAGTTATATAATCCACTTTCACATATGCATACGTCAAGTCGCGTGATAAACAAATGTAACATATTTTATCAATACGTATAAAATAAGATCAAGACTTACCGCATAAAAATCTGTTTGTATTTTATAAAAGACGTTTTCTGTTAAATTGGCCCGTAGCTGTGATACGGTAGTCATCTGTATGCCAACCTTCTTTACTGGTGACTAGGAGGTCGGAGATCGAGTCCAGGTCGGGGGACTGACGATATGTTTTACTTAATGCAAATGTATGTAAATTTCCTTCAAGGTATTCTTTAAATTGAAAAATGACACCTGGAATTGAGCTCGGGACCTTTGGATAGTTACGCCAATTCTATAACTAACCCCAGAGTTATCTAGGAATCGCCACGTACTGATCTAGTTATTGGACTAATTATCTAAGTATTTGTGCTGTGTACATAATAGGGAGTTTCCTTACAAATCATAATATAGTTTTGCAAACTATTTTTTTCAAACTAGGGAATAAAAAGTATTTTTTGAAATTATATTTGTAAATATACTCGTGAAGTAAATAAAATATACACAAAACAAAATGATAGCCACGTAAAGACCATCGTTTATCTGTATGGATATTTTATTTTGGTTGTATTCTAATTTACTGCTGATAAATTTTACTATAAATACATCCATCCATTTGAGCTCCCTGAGTTTGTTTATGAAGACTTTTAAATCTCTTAAACCCCATGTGTCAGGAACTCGAGCCGTTTCCTCAAATGTAAGGTGTACTAGTGGCCCATAAAGTTACATGATCGATAAAATAGGCTCATAACAAGTTGTGTGAATTAAATATACCCCAGGTATAATTTGTAGCGTACATGAAGCGCTTCGCTCTAGAAAGTTTAACATAAACACACTATTACAATCGTTCTAATAAAGTGTGTGCACGCCATCTTCCCTGTAAGATTGCAGTCTAACCTTTAAGGAGTACACTATGTATAAAGCATACCATATAACCAATCCCATAGTGGATAAATGCAAGGTGAGTTCGCCACCTTACTGAGTAAACGAGAGTTACCTCAGACACATTGACGTGACAGTTGAAAATAAACGTAAAAACATGTTTATATTAACTTCCCTTGAAAATATATTTTGTCACTTAAGAAAATAATTTAAATAGACTTTTGACAAAATGAAAATACATATTAACGAGATGGATTAATGGATAACTACTAGTATTTTAGTAACTTTGTAAGTGTCAGAAGAATCCAAAATTACCTATAACTAATTATACAACTAATTAACTCTTGGGAATATTCCATTCACGGTAGTTTAACCTTTCTTTACAAATCTGAATACAACCAAATCAACGGTATTTAAGGTGTGTTTTTTCCCTATAGATTCATACTACTATGAACATACAATTAATAACCGGTTGGATCAACTTCGGTAGTCGTATGGTCTTAGATGTCACTCTCACACTAGATGGTACTGCCGATGATGGGGAGATCGTGGTTTGAAGCCCAGTAGGGTGTAATGGTGTTTTTCCATAAGCGATTTTACACTCTCCCTTTAATCAAATGCATTTACACTTACTTTTAACCCAACCTTTCTCATCCCTAGCACATTAGCATAATTAGTATAGCGAGTATTAATGTAACCCTAAATGCTATCCTAGTAAGACCAGGCGCTAAGTAATAATAAAATAAATATCTGACTAGTCACATTATATTTAATGGAATTTTATTGAATCTTCTAGAGCCTACAGTAATAAATACACATTTAATGATATATCCTTATCAACTTCAGGACTCAGATGTTTACTCTTCATCCTTGACACTTTGAGGGGTTCCCACAGCACCAGAGTTCAGCCAACTTTAAAGGTATAGAAAGAAAGGGAGGGGAGAGGGGGGAATGAAGGGGGCTAGACTGGGAGGAAAACGTTCTGAATCACACAGCACAAAGTTTCTACAAACAATAAAAAAGTAGAAAGTGTGTTTGTTAACTTGGACGGAAAACCTACTAATTAGATAACTCAGATTAAAATGTATATTTTCAGAAATAAAATAAAGTAATACTTGAGTTTTTAAGTTCGTAATACTTTTATTTAATGTCCTGGGTTTTTACTCTACTATATTTAAACACGTGTTCGTATGACTTACAAATAACTTAACCTGGACAGCACATTAATACTAGATGTTTCAGAAGTTTAGTATTTGGAACTATGCTTCAAATATGACAAGTATCAGACCGCAACAGAAGATGATGCATTCTCTGAATATGTAGCACTTGAGCGTGTGGTAGTAGCACTTGATCGTGTGGTAGTAGCACTTGAGCGTGTGGTAGTAGCACTTGAGCGCATGGTAGTAGCACTTGAGCGCGTGGTAGTAGCACTTGAGCGCGTGGTAGTAGCACTTGAGCGCGTGGTAGTAGCACTTGAGCGTGTGGTAGTAGCACTTGAGCGCGTGGTAGTAGCACTTGAACGCATGGACTGGGAAACAAGTAATACAATAGAGGTATGTGGCTTTCCACGGCTTGGCTTGTAGCCAACCTACCCTACCCTGACCTGACTTAACCCGACCTCGACACTAACTTAACCTAACAAAGAGTCCCAATTAGATATAAACATTAAAAAGAAAAGACTAGCTATTCCTCGCACACCGGTCCATGCGCTCAAACGCTTGACACTGTTGAACATTTTTTTATGGACTGCGTATTACTACCCATTCGGGTTATACGCTTATGTACTAATTACGCTTGTGGATAAAGGATGAAGAAGGTTATAATATATGTACACGCATTTAGGTGGAGGGAGAGTGGAAAAACATTAAGGAAAAACCACCCTCAATACACCCAACCAGAATTGAACCACAATCTCCTCGTCATCGACAGCCTAGTCTATTGGGAGAGTAGCGCCTTAGACCATGTTGCCACCGAAGCGGATAATGAACTATTAAAAGATTCTTAATATCCCTTCCATGTTAAAAATACAAAATATTCTACAAGCAGCCCTAGGAATAGATTTATCAACACTAATAAATTCAGAGCACGGATTTTTATAATCTAAAAAGGATTTTTTTAATACCTATAAAGTAACCAATATTTTTTTTTAATTAAAAAGTTTCTAAATCTAGTTTAATTTATTCATAAGTCAAACTATGTGGTATAAATCAGTCGCTTTTACAAATTATGTAAGTTTTTACTCCAGTGAGATAAGTATAGTGACCATTGTCAATAATGACTGCTCTACTTGTATTTACCGCATTATTCAAAATATGTTTTCCAGTATCGAGCCAACGGTAAATCTGTTTATGTCCATAATGAATTGTTTGGGGTCGTGAATATTGACGGTGACTGTACTGATGTGCCGGAGAGTTCGAGACTGTATATGGCTTACATCTTCCCCGGCGGATCCACTGATTTATCTGTGTGTCTAGCGGGCTGGCCTACTCTAAGGCGCAGGGGGGCTCTAAAGCTTACACTTTAGAACTCTGGAGACGAGGCAAGGAAAAGCTAACTCCTCCTTCCCCCCCCCCCCTCTCCTCCAGGGGGCTCAACCCGGCGGTACCAAACATATCCGGCCCTGCCTGTCTTACACTTACATCGCCTTGTGTTCCTTTAAGAACAGGGGGAGAATTTACATGAATACCGAAAGAAAACAATATGGGCTTGTATCGACGATGGATATGAGAGGGGGAGGAAGATACCAGCCAATCACACGCTAGAAAATTGAAAACTATAAACTTAGATGTAGTTTGTACACACGCTCCTCTGAGTCTGGATTAATTTTCACATATGATGGTTTAATTAGTTTTTAATTATTTGCGGAAGGGTGGAAGTGAACGAGGGTTTAACTCCATATTTTACATTTTTTATAGTAAAAACTTTTTCGATTGATTAGATAAAATATTGCTTGAGTATATACATTTATGATGGATTAACTAGCTAAGTTATTATGTTTGTTAGTTGCGGTTATAACCTCCCTGGCTACGGGATTATTCCTGGATAGCTCTGTTTTTAGAGCATTGGCGTACTGAGCAAAAGGTCCCGGGTTTGATTCCCGTGTCCTGGTGTCAGTTTTCAGTTTAAAGCATAGGCACATTTAGCTTATCTTAGTTCCATACACATATTAATCTCAACAGTTTCTGAATATCTGCCACGTGCAGAGCGTAATTTGAACAAGAGATTTTCTTTTAATCTAATACTCTACAGCCGGTTGAGAATTAAGCCCCAACCTACTCGTTTCAGGTAAGCCATGCGAGATGAGGTTTACTTATAAAACGACGTGACCACCCATGCAAGTCTAATAATATGGAATTGTCTACAACCTGACTATTATATTTGTTCATTCTTTTGTTTGCTTTCAAAAAGAAGATAAAATTTATCTATTCTTTAGTCAAGAAAATGGCACATTTAACCTATCACTAACGTCTTTAAAAGGATTTAAAAAAGTAATGGTGATCCATTATTTTAAAAATTAAAAGGTAATAAATATACGCGCGCACACACACACACACATACACACATGCATATTACCTTTCCACGAGTATTTTAGCAGACCTATAGTAAGCTATATAAAAACTTGCCGCCTCGGCTACCATGGCTATCATGTAAGTAGCTAACCTTTACAACATAATGATGTTTTATAAATCTGTCTTTAATGAAGTATGTTGATTAATGATTAATGGCAATGTATACTAACGAGATATTCGATAAATGTTTAAGTAATATAAAATGTCGAAACAGTATACCATCGCGAGATATATTTAAGGAACGGTGTTAAACAACGAGCATTACTGTACACCATAAATTCAAACAAGGGTAGTTCCCGAAATAAATTATTAGATTGTTTACCCCAAGTGTCTGTCCAATCATAAAATTGTAATAGATATTCCTTTAACTAAAACAAAACTATTAATATACATCCATATATTCTGAGAGTTTCTTAAAATAATCTTAAAATAACAAGTTAGAATACAAAGTATTCATTTATTAAGGACTAGAGATATCGTCAATAAACAAACATTCAATGTCAACAAAACTGACCTGACATAACTGTGATAATACTGTCCAAGGCATCATTCACAAATTTCACTGCTCTCCGCATTGCTGATAGTTGAGCATTGAAACTAATGGCATTCCGATCGTACACGAGACTTCGCGAACCTACGGTAGTTCCAGATAGTTGAGATTTAATATATAATAATAATATTTTAGCACCGCGTCTTACTACCCGTTCGGGTTATACGCTTTGAGATTTAAGTTATTACTATTATTAAATAACTAAACACAATACACCTAAACCCTGAGTCTTTTTTTTTAAAATAATAAACACGTAGGAAGAATCAAACCAAATTATTTCAAAAGATAAAACAAACCATGAATAATTCCCCGAGTCAGACGAGCCTGCATCAGCGACATCTGTGGTGCTTGTGGAACTTAAACATGATGGCGGTTTTCCTAAAGTAATCTTGGTTTGTCCGGGTCAGATATCCAAAATTAAGGTAAATAAACATTTACCAATATATTCACAAATGTTTTATATTCTTGTAAGAGAGGATGTGTGCATTTTTATTCTGCTTGTATTTCTCCATTGTGAAAGATGTAGGCTGTTATTATTCTTGGCTGTTCGTTTATAGTTAAATCACCCGCTATTTCCATTGTTGTGAATTCTAACGAGTAAAATCCTTAGCTCCAACTATTATCTATGTGACGAATGGTGGATATTTGTCATTATTACTCTAAAGTGCTTAAGAAACCCATCATAGGTTTATAGTAGAGATGTCACGATACCTGTTTCTCTCGGATCCAATTATTAAGTTTTCAACCTCTATTTTTAGATTCTCGATTCCTATTCTTTAACATTTCCTTTTTCACTATTTTCCAAGCATCCAAACTCATATTAAAAATGCAGGTATTCAACTTCATAACTACCAAGAAACTAAAATCATACATAATAATAAAAAAAGATTTTTTAACAAAGAAAAGTATCAATATTTCCAAGTATTAAATCACATAATCAAAATAATAATAATATACTTTGGAAATACATTATAGTAAACATGTATTATTAGCTACAAATAAAGCATCATTGACTCAAACATTTGTAAATAAAAAGTAGATAAAACAGTATAATAAACAGTCGTTAAGAACACAAGTCTATTAAATTTACCAAATAGGATCGTTAAATGATAGTGCAGTGTTTTGATTTAATGACCCTAGAAAGTAAACTTAAGTAGTCAATGTACTGGTAGCAACTTAAAATACTAAAGTAGGCCTACTTGAAAAAAAAAGAGATGTTTATGTTACTATTATTTGTCAAATAAAAGAGATAAGCTTTGTAAAAACAGTCAAAAACCTTATATTTTTTATATATTTAATAAAAATTGTTAATATAAAGAAGATCTAACATATCTGATACCCTGTTCCTCTCTTAATGCGAGATTACAGCGCATGGTTGCTTGAAACTTTAATCTCACAATCTTATAGATATTGACTAAACATACTAAAAGTCTTCAAAGTTGAAAACCAAAACAAAAAATTCAAATAAACTCGAAATTAATCAATTTCGGATCTATAACGGAAAGAATAACACATTTCACACATTAAAAATGTTTTAAGTCGTCCGCCATAACTGATCCTACACACGTTAGCTCGTCGGAAATTAGTGATGCAGTTTTGACAATATTTAATATATTGGACTACGCTCTAAATCTTTTGAATTAAAATAAATATAAAAATTTTTGCTCTATTTTTATTAACTACAGTGATTTTTGTTTTATTTTTATTAAACTTGTTTTATTCAAAGAACTAAATAAAACAATGGAAATTGAAAAGAGACCAATAATATAATTACAGGAGAGCAGCCATCTCAATTTGATAAAATACCGTAGCTTTCGATACACGTTGTGATATATAAATTTAACTATAGATATATCAATATATTATGGAAAATTGCCATCCCTAGTCTACATAATGTATATCGATAGTTTGCTTGGAATCTATTCATATATTCTGACTGTTTCACTCAACTTTTACTTTAAAAAAATCGTGTCAAAGTTGTTAATTTTTTACCTCTTGTTACTGTCGTAATGTCAGGTCGTATAATACTCGGGCTAATACGATATATTGCCAGCATTTGAGTGAAACAGCAACTAAACTAATATGAGATATAATCGATTATTACTTATTCTGAATGTTTCCATTTTATTTAGTTGTCAGTTTTATTGAGATCTAAGAATCGAAATAGCGAGAATCGTAATATCAAGATCGATTCTCGGTTCTTTCTATACCAGTAAAAACTGAGGGTATCGAGGTATTTAAGTATCGAGATATCGAGTTTGACAGCCCTAGTCTATAGCTTCATTTCTTTATTGTTAAGACAAATGTATAGATATTTAAATCTTCGTAGAATATCGGCGATCACTGATGTTCGTTAAACAATCAAAAGCCTCACTTTATTTTTAGGCACTGAGATTGGTTCATTACACTGTATGGAGCAGAAACTTGGATTCTTAGGAAGATGGAAAGATATACTTGGAGAGCTTTGAGATGTGAAGGTGGAGAAGATTTGAAAAGATCAGGTGGACAGACAGGGTGACAAGTGAAAAAGTCCTAAGAAGATTGGACGAGAGGAGAACCATTTTGGATGTGATTCTTCGGTGCAAAGCAGACTGGAGCTGACACATCCTTAGGAAGAACCTGTCTTTTGCACGACGTCATGGAAGGAAGGGTTGAGGGCAAAGAGGAGCTGAGGAAGAAGGAGGATTCAAATATTATAGAACATGAAGGAAAGAAGAAAATTCTGAGAACTGAAGGAGGAGGCAGAGGACAGGACGCATTGGCGGTATAAGTTCACTGACAAAAGGAATGGAACTTTCGTGACAAAGAAAGAACACCTAATAATAATAATAATATTTCCACCCTCAGATCATGAATCAAAATTATATTTATTAAAAGTTTTATTTATCTTTCCTTTTGTGAAGTTCTTCGTCCCAGCACAGCTCCCATCTGTAAACACCGATATTGACCGGCTCTTCCTGATAACAAGATGGTTGTTTGAACTTTGATAGAGTTTGAATACTCACTCCGTAAGCCCAAGAGGTTACAAGCCTACCTTTATTATTTTCACTATGTTATAGGCTATAATATAAACCCATGGTGTAAGCCGTTAAGGTAAACTGAATTAAAGAAACGCTATACAATTAAGTATGTATAAAAGGCAACGCTATCAAAGATATCAACCGTATCTGAATCATATTCGAATAGATTTAAAAATGACAGCTGGAAATAGGAATCAGCTGTGATATCAATTAAAGCTATTAGTAGCCATTGGTGTCAATGCGATCATCACAGACTGCCTTCAAATATTAGTGAAGAATGACATTGAGCATGGGACAATATCTGGATAGCTCAGTGGTAGATATTCTTGTGTTAGGCCAAGGACCCGGCATCACTTCCCCTTTCCAGGTGTAATTTATAAAGTTATTAAAATATAGTAAAGGTAAGACTGCTACCTTTCAATGGAGTGTAGGGTATGATGGTGTACAAGCTCTTGTTGCTAATGATGACCACTAGGATCGTTGCTCACGCTTGGCTCTATACAGTACTATAATATAGTACCAAAAAGGTTTTTAAAAAATATTATTTTTTTCTGATTTGAACAATCACACCACAGATCCGCCCCCCCCCCCCCCCCCCCCCCCACT
>CABFVX010003043.1:66689-78580 GCA_902151425.1 Timema shepardi
CCCCCCCCCCGCCACCACCCCTTTTCCTCTCTCCTAGACACGCTCTTGTAAAATGTACAGATAGTGGCAAAAGCAAAAACATTATCATATAAATATGGTAACTTTCTAAACGCTCAAATAACTGTCAAAACTAACTGAATGGTTTTAATATTTTTATAAGTTTTGATTATTTTAATAACATAGGCCTAGTGCTATATTATTGAGATCACAAAATTCTCACACGGAGCTTATAAGTGTGTTGGCTAAATCTCTTGTTTGATAGAATTTAATTTAAACAATTTTTAACCCACTTTGGAATAAACTCACGCAATATACTAGACTGCCGATGACGAGAATATTGGGGTTAGAATACCGGTCGGGTGTTTTGAAGGTTGTTTGTCCCAAATGGGTTTCCACTCTCCCTGCAGAAATTGGGGGTTCATTTCTTCTAAATTCAATCATCCTCATCCCTAACGTATCAGCGTAGTTAATACACCTGCAAATAACCTTCACGGGTAGTAATACGTGGTGATACTATGTTTCCAGTCACGTGACTAGTCATACCATTAAGAGATGTTTCTGACTTATTATCCCTAGAACACGATTATCTCTGGACCACTAGTATATTTTACCAATAGTATCCCTAGACCATTAATATTTCTTACCACTATTATTCCTAAAATACTATTATCCTTAGACCTCTAGTATTTCTGGACCACTAGCATCCATATACCACTATTATCTCTTATCATTAGTATACCTGTACCACTAATATTTCTTACCACTATTATCTCTCAAACATAAGTTAATTAAACCTTTGGTGACCTTTGGGTTTCAATGGATTTAATTTAATGTGGTTTTGAGAATAGTTTGGCTTTAGTGCCTTGCAGACGTATTGAAATACGTAATTGAAAAAGTTTAGTGCCAAAATAAAACGTAAAAAGCTTTATGCCAGAATCTTCATTGAAAACATCAGCGTTATAACGTCTTGAATGGTTGTACAAATGTTTGCAAGCAATTTATATTTACTAAGATTTAATTTTACTATTTCTACTAACTATCACAAACTATCTAGTATACAAAATAAATATACTATGAAAAACAGATTTCACAGATAATACCTATCAGTAGGAGAAGTTACGTCTAGTCTGGTTTACTAGTGATGTAGAGGTCAAGGTTCAAATCTAGGCCATTTATACTAAGGCGTTTTTACTTAAAATGTATCCTATTTTTTTCTGCAGATAAATGCGGATACATTTTATCTAGCTCTTCCTCACTCCTATACGATTAGTGTAGTTACGAAGATAGCCTGAATTGGTGGTAAGACGTGGTTCAATAAATAAAACACAACACGAGTCTTCTGGCTATTTTTATAGTATTTGTCTTGAAAATAAGAAAATATGTCACACTTTAAATTACAGAATATATAGTGTATATGCATGTGTAACATATTTAAGCACACACAAACACAATTATTCACACACACACACACACACACGCTATGCCAGATCCTGCACTGTTAAGTATCATACTTGGCTGCTTTCCACGAATGTGAAAAAGGAAAAACGGCTTTCGAGAAAGAGTGAAGAATAAAAATAAATAAAAAGTTTATAAAAGAAAAAAAAAAGACATAAATAGTTAGAAGATAAGTCTGAAGAGGATTTTCTGTTAAGGGGGTATGAAGGAGGGGTGGGGGAGGGTGGCTGTGGACTGGAGAGCCCTGTACTCCGGAGGGGGCTACCAGGAGATGCTCGGAAGAGGTAGCACAAATACGGATGAGGAATTATTAGGTATAAAAAGAGGAAAGATAAGAATGTGGAAGGCAAGTGGCGAAGTGAGGGTGGGTTTATGCGAGGTGGTTTCCGAGTGGGATGAAGGGGGGGCTGGTAACAAAAACATAAGGACATCCCCCCTCCCCTTTCTTTTNTTAAAAGGAGCCACCCCAGAGGTCAAACATCCTCATTTAATCAGTTATGATTACATTTTTAACACAAATAAAATACATTATTATTTAATGATAGCAAATTTATTTTTTATTTAAATATACGAGTGAGATAATCAAAAATGGCATGATACGCATAACAATTATAGAATATACAGCCCAGTCATGTGATGAGATTTATATAAAAATATTTGATTAATCAAGATTCAAAAGTTCTTATAGTTTATTTACACGAGATAGCATTTTTTGTTTATTTTTAAAGGCGATTACCTGCCTCGGTGGCGTAGTTGGCTAACGCGCTTGTCGTGTTGAGCTTGACTGCTGAGGACGGGGAGATCGAGGATCGAATCTCGGTCGGGTGAACTGGAGGTGGTTTTTCCTAAATGGTTTTCCACTCTCCCTCCACGCAAATGCGGGTTCACTTCCTACATATTTTCAAAATTTTATTATTCTGATTTTTTTGGATTACAGTATGATGTTGTTACCCAGAGCAGGCCAATAGGGCCATAAATTTATTTGTGCCGTTTTTGACAACATATTAATTTGAACCGGTATTTTATGAACTTGTTTTTCTCAAAAACAAATAACAAAACAAGCTGAATCTGGACACAGACCTGAGGCTAAAACTAAGCGCAACTCATCCAAATATCAAGAAACTGGTTTCAATAAAGCAAGCTCAAGTATCTCATTATTAATATTGTTGTCACTTCCATTCTATTTACATTTAAAACATACAATATTTATCGCTTACCAAGTTACTAAGCATTCATACATTATGTTGCCCAATACGATTCAGTCTTTGAACAAATCGTTTAGCCCTGATACCCTTTGTAATGTATGGGTATTGTTGGTACTTCAGATAATAATACCATGATAAGTGGTGCATTAGGAAGAAAATGTTTACAAACACTCAGGGGCTCCGGAAGATATTTGAAAGTAGGGGGGAGGGGGGGTCTCAACTGAGAGAGAGTCTGGAGGTCATGACCGGGTAAAATTTTACCCCCCTGGATGACTTTTGAAGCTATTTGAAGGAGGTTTATTTTACACAGGTAATATTTTTGGCATATCTTTCTTTGTCAACAATTAAAAATTATATGTAGGCCCCCACCTATATTTTTATTTTATAAGTAGAGACCCTATATTATGGTAAATAAATACTCGTAATTTCGTCATAAAAATTCTCAAATAAACAAAAATTTCGTCGTAAAATGGTTTTATAGCCTGGAAAAATCGCGGAAAAATACTTTCATTACATATTATATTTTCTTCAAATATAATGTAAAATAAAATTATAAATTAAGACTGGTAAAATATTCTTACAATAACAACTTAGATACAATGAAATCACAAAGGAAGCTAGAAACTCCAGGGCTTGCAAAGATCAGAATAGCAAAAACACGGAAATATTAATTCATTATATCGATTTTTTTACTGAGAGGAAATAAAAATAACATCTAATTTAATAATACATTGAATAAAATAGTTCATGATTATCTTTAGCTATCAAAATAAATGCATAATAGACATTTTATCATTATATTTGAATCGTAATATAATAAACGCATGGGTTTTTAGGTATATTATTTTCAAGTCTGCATCGAAGAGAATAAAATTACGATCGATCCTTGCGAGTCGACTGTTTGTATATCAACTACTAGTATTTTAATATTTTTAGACATCGATCGTAAAGGCTGCGTGGATTTGACCTGGACCGCTAATGCATTAATTTTACGGAAATCGAGATTAACATGGCCGCTAATGTTATTTGCGTGTTAACGAACAAACGAAATTTTGTTTAAAAAATATTAATAGCGTTTTAAAATACGAATAATAATAATGATATTTTGTGGAAAAAAAATTTTGATTTCGCGTTTAAGTACCTTTATCGTTTTATTTCGTTAACTCAAATATATGTATTAATGATTTATTTGAGCTTGAAACAAGTTTTAGCGTATCAGAAATGGATTTTTCAAACATTTCGTGAAAACACTGTTCACGACAAATTTACGAAAATTATACCCTTCTAGAAGTTATTTGTAGTGATTCTCACCTAAAAGATTTTTTTTATTATTAATTTTCTATAAGTTACTTAAAGTGTTCCTCACCTGGAAATATTTTTTTTTAAATTGTAGTTCGAGTTTAGTGCACACAACCAAAGAAATATTTCTTAAATGTATGTAGGTTCTAAGGGTCTTATTGAATTCCAGGGTTATCCACAACTTACAATACGGATACTGTTAGTGGAGGGTATAAAACACCTGAGAGGAAAACCTTTATATATCAAAATGTTTTCCTATAATATTTAATCGAGGAAAAACTTCTCAAATACAGAAAGAATGTTCGTTTGAAAGTTTTAAGTAAAAACACAATCCTTGATAGTCCGCATTGCAAGATAGTCATTAGCGATACGCAAAACAACCCATTACAAGACTTAAGTTGTAATCCCATTTGGAATTTATTATGAGCCTCCCGACAAATACCCTACACACTATAATGTAACTTAAGCATAATGATTAAACATTGGCCCTACATCCCAATGTCCTTTCATTTTGAAATATATCATCCAGAATAACAGCTGATTCAAATTTTAAACCCAACTGATTTGTTTTGATAAAAATTATTTAGTCTATACACGCCTTCAAACAGCACTTATATTTAAAATGGTTTTACTTCCCCAGGTTTTCCAGACAAAGGCATTTTTTTCCCCAGTATTTTATAATAACATCTTTAGGCCAACATATATAATCTCATACTTTTCATTGCCTTCTATCAAATTTTTGAAAACAAAGATTATCAATAAATCACCTTAGTTTGGGATAAAAATAATAGTTTAGTCTTGATAACGCTCTATAATTCGTATTTCACAAATTATTGCAAAAAAAAGAAGTTAAAAACTTCAATGACATTTTATAATTTAGGTGACTTTTCCTTAACGCTTCATTTTTCACCCAATTAATTCGCTTTTACGGGTTTTCTTTGTTTTCCATGCACACTCCCTTAACAGTCTTACTTAGTCTCATAGCCGTAGGGAGGATTTAATTTTAACAGAATTCCAAATATTAAGTCTATGACATGATGTTAAGACTTCTGAGAAATAAGAAGTTTATTTTAAAAAGTGGCAATGGAAACTTATTTGTGTGATGGGGGAGCGGGAAATATCAAGATTTATTTATTTTAGGAATTTTTCTCCCTACCAATTAATGTATAAAAATTGGATGCCCTAGAATTTTTTTATGTACTTTTCTTCCTGAAAGTTAATGTTTGAAAATTGGAGGCCCTGAAACGTGTTTGGTGTGGTCCTCAAAAATTGAGGGTTTTTGAAAATCATACCAATTCTAGATAAATCTAAACTAGACCTTCCCCATTATTTTTTAATTTGTATTATCCTAAAGGCTATTTGAAGTAGTCCTCCTCCAGAAAATGTATGAAAATTGTATGCCTCTAAAAGCTATTTTAAGTAGCGCAAGACCAGGATTTTCCATAATTTAGATTCCCTAGAAATGTTTATATAGTGGTCCTATTCCAGAAATTTTAATACCCATAAAAAGCTATTTAGAGGGATCCTCGCCTTATTTTTTTAACTATCAATGTTAGATAGATGCCTCTAGAAGCTAATTGAAGTGGTGCCCCCCCCACCCACCCACACACACACACCCAACACATTTTCATTTTTTTAAATGGATGCTTTAGAATTATAAATTAATATTTCTGAAGTTTGGATTGCAGATTCAAATAATATAAATAGTTTCACAAACATTATTTTGCGATCAACACTAAAAACTTCAGAAATTTTGGGGGAATTGTGGAGAGTTTAACCCCATAATTACCCCCTTACTACACCCATTCTATATTTTTTATCGTATAAGCTACGCCATAGTTGAACCATGCAAGGTAAGCCTGCTACCTTTCATGGTGGGCTAAGTCTACGTATCAACCCGGTAAAAACTCACGTTGCGGAACTTATTGAACCTCTAAGCTGAGGTTGATTAAATATTTAGTTTTTTTTTACAAACTGTACATACACAATCATATATATTATCACAACAATGTTTAACGTAGGTTTAAAAATAATAAAATATTTTATTCAAACCACAAAAAGAAATCGCATTAATTTTATTGATGTCCAGCTTTTTAATTTTTAACGTTGATAAAAATATGACAAAAATAAAATTTGAACTGTGGTTGAAAATCCACCTCATGTTAAAATTAAACTTACAATTCAATTGTGATTTGTTTTCAATTTGTTCTTATCTGTGGAAAAAAAAGTAAATAATTATAACCCTTTTGCTTCACTATTCTGGTAATGTATACACTTAAGGCAATCACAATTAGGCCTAATGTTAGTTACTATATTTTTGTGAAAGAATTTTCTCGTATTAGGGAATCTCAGTTTTCTATTAAATTAATTGTAAATGTATGTCTTTATTACTTAAAATTACAAAATTGAGGGTAATAGATGTATGTTTTATACGTGGGTTTTGAATTTACTTGGGAAATATTGGGGGGGTTTAAGCCACTCCCAGCCCCCCAAAATAAAAACAAGGGGGGCTCAAGCCCTCCCTGCCCCCTGTTCCGGAGCCCCCAACACTCTGTTAGACGATACTAGTGTGCCAGATTTGATATTTTACCTTCCAAGTGTCTGATTGGTGAAAGAGAATGATAATTTTGTCTTATGGTGGCGTATATTTTAAACCAAGCAGAGTTTATATATGGGGCTTCTTATATTAAGTAAATATCATATGAGGAATTTTACTGCAATTTAAAACATTAAATTTATGCAAATACTTTATTAAAATAGTCCCATGAGACCCATGATCATTTCACCGGAGGGAACATCAATTTTTGAATTGTTCGTTTCCATCTTAAGTAATGAGGAAGGGAAAAAACCAAGAAGAAAAGGAAACGATTGTTTGACTGAAAATGAGCTAAGTCTCTTTTTTTTTTAGTGGGATGTAGCCAATTTCAAAATAAGACTATTTTTTCGACACCTGTTGGAATATTATTTCAAAAGTTCTGCGAGCGTTTCTAATTCAACTAAAAGTATTTTCCCCTTTCAACAATATCTTGTAAAACCTACAAATTTAAAGTGAAGTGTTTTTTTATTATTAATTTGTCTGCAAACACCCAAGCTTTCTTTCACCTCACAATTTCAACATCTATTGCCATACAAACTTGAACTCAGGACTTAAAGACTAATTTATTTTCATTAGTACTGGATATCGGAAGCTTATAAAAATATTTAATTTGATCAACTTGCAAATGTATTCTTATAACAGGAAAAGACATGTAGAACCAAAATGAACAATAATTCATTCAAATTTATTTGAAAAATTTTAAATTTTTATTTTCTAATTTTCTATCACTAATATTTTAAACTTTATAAACATAATAGTAAGGAGTGATTAATTTATTTAATTTTAATAGTATTTCGAATCAAGCATAAAACCGAATAAAATGTATTATTAAATGTATAAAATAAAATTATCAAGTTTTGTTGTTTGAATTTCACTATGTATTCTTTTTAGTGCCGCACCATTCGCGTTATAAACTTTATCACTGTTTATGAATATGTTTTAAGTCTTAGCCTGTAATTAACTCAGATGTATTTAGGTTTATAGGAATAATTACAATATAATATATTAAACACAAAGCTTTTTTTAATGTATATACAAAGTAGTGTAAATTGCAAAAGCTTTGTTCTATTTTGTCTTGGTCCCAAACTATTAATAGTTCTCGTTGTGCTAGTATACAGTGTGTTCCTCTCTTAATCAGTCTGCAGTGTGTTGAGAGTAAATCACAGGTAAGAAAGAGTTATTTTGGAAGTAAATTTCCACCATTTGTTTTAAGGGTTTCAAACCTAGGCCCAGTGTACTGGGTTTTTAAGTGTTTTACTCGTGTTATTGCTTACCGACTGACTAACTGGGCAAATAGTATTTAATGTTGGGTATTTAATCAGGAGTCTGCCAGCTGCTCGTAGTGGCGGATAGGGGCTGAGATTTGGGGAGAAAAGATTATATAAGGGATATTTTAATGTTTATATCTATTTAGGTGTTAAGTGCGTTTTTTTACCCACGTGGTTCATATTTTTCTTGTAGTAACAAATCAAACTAAATGTTTCTACTGAATCAATATTATATTTATTTGGGCCAAACGCGTTTTTGTTATAAACACTATAAAACAGTTGACCTTAACTCTAAATCACCTATATAGCACCTTAAATTGACAGTACAGTGGTTAACTTTGAAACAGTAATAGTAGTTCCCCCACGGACGATAAGAGTAACAGAAGAAAACTTAGCAATCACATGTGGTTGTCTTGCCTGGGATGAATAAAAGATTCACGCGAACCAAATTGAAGCCGTAGCCATGAAGAACTCATTTGGAAATAACACAAATTCTTGCAAAGAATCAAAACGCAAAGCGGACGTAGATATAGGGAAGGAAAGCTACCAAGAAGTTAAAAAAAATAAAACCAAGAATTGTGGCTCATATAAAATACAAAAGATGGAACGAAGGAAATAATTCAAGCGAAGAGGGAACGAATTGAAGAGGAAGGGGGAGAGCAGAGACGAGGGATTATTAGTCGTATGAAAGGAAACCTATGAAACAGGACTAAGTAGGCTTAAATAACGGGTTGGTTGGAAGAAAAACGAAAGGGTGGGGGGTTTCAGAGGGGAGAAATGACTTAAGTAGTGTTGTAATAAACTTCCCCTTCTCCCTCAGTAGAGCTCAGGGAAGTTATGTAAAGGTGAGATTAAGTTGGCAACAATGTCTATGAGAGGCAAATAATGACACCCCCAAACAATGGGAATCACATGAATAATTCCTCGGAAACCGACACCTTCAGCGAAGTTATCTCAGGGGTGACCAAACTTGGTCCAGTCGCTTTACGTCCCCACGAGCAAAATTATTTTCATTTAAAGAAAGTGTAGCCTAATACAGGAGGTTAGAGCTTATCCCAGACCATCTGCACTTTTTGAAATTAACATCTTGACACATAAAACTACTATTATATCATATAAGTCGATTAAAAAACTGCTCTATTATTCTATAGACAAAAAACAATAAGCATATAATTTATTGAGGTATTTTGGCCAACCACTATGTACAAACTGTGTTGAACTTACTAGGTTAGTAAAAAAATAATTAGCATAGCCATATGTAAAAGCTATAGTAGGAATATACTATCACATAAGTAGAAGACCGATTCAAGTTTTCCCTGATTTTTTAAACTAAATATATATATTCATACAGTGCGTTAATATTTCGTACACTGTAATGTCCACAAAATTAACACATTTTTATTAACATTGTAACATTGTTAGTAAAAATATGGCATGAGCATCTGCTTCTATTTCTATGGCACAAACATTTTTGTTAGATTTATCTGCATAGATGAGGTTAAAAGACCCTGAAAACCTTAAGAACAGTTTAGTGGGGAGTGTATGCTACGATCTTCTTTGTTAGAATTGTACCTTTCACTAATGTTCGAGGGGGCAAGTAAATGGGTGGAGAACCAAGTGTACAAAAAGTAATGTCATCAACTGTTGTCAACGAAGGGACAATCGCGTGGCTTGTTGAGCTCATACGGAGTAGCGGGAATAGCATTGTTGAGGCTTAAGCTCATGCATCAATAAAATGACTGCACAATTTTAACAATTGTATAATTATCTATAAATAGTGATTCAATTATTTCAAACCATTACAGTTCACGAATTATAATTAGGGATCAAACTTGCGATTTCATGCTTTTAAAAATCGTTGGTAAAGTAATCAATGTATGTGGCAGAAATTTAGTCTAGCTAGACATGCATATGAGGTGTACAGTGGCGGCTCGTGTGTAGAACTTAAGAGAGGGTGCTCTCTTAAAATTTGTCAAATAATTTATCTTAAAGCTTACCTTACGTCAACTTTATACTAGGTATTTAACTTAGAAACTACACTTTAAAAGAAATAAAGGTATAAAGATAGTCAAAGTTATAAAAGTATAAAACCTCCCTTGGTTCAAAATCGAAGAGTATCCACCGTAAAATCCACACACAGAGATACCAGTATATATGAATTGGTGCTTAACCTTATATTATACATACTATACAGATAAGAATTAGTTTATCGATAAGTTTATCGTTTGAAAGAAAAAATGTATTCTTCTGTTTTAGTCCAAAATGAATTTTTCTATAAGGTGTCCGTTAAGGTCTAGTATTTCGCGAATAATTGACTGTTCTATAGAAAACATGACCAAAGCATTTAATCTGTTTTAGCCCATAATGTTTCCTAAGTAGGATTTGATTAACTTCAGAGTGGAAAATCACTGCTCACTTTCCGAAGTAGTCATGGGAATAGCTACAAGATTTTGTTATACTTTGGTGATTTCCTCAAATGTACCATCCAATCCAAAATAAATTATAAAAATTTAATGTTTTCAAGCAGCTAGTCATATTTTATTCTTTTTTTTCTAACCTTATATAAAAAAAACTTCAAGCTCTGTCTTAAAATACTTCTTTTAATCGATCATTGGAAATGCATTGCAAGGCAGATCATTGATCAATATCATCTACTGAAAGACTTTTTTTTATGTTCATTAAGGTGTTCGAACTAAAATATATTTACACCACACAGATGGTTTTTGAACACAAAACACTCTTTTATTTGAAATACAACTGTATCACAAACTTCCCTTGCCAATATATTTAGATTCTCATCATTCAGTCGTCACGTTTTTCTAGGCTTAGGTCCTACCGTGAGCATCTAAATTATTTCCTCCCTTCTATCGAATAAGGAGCGCCGATTATTTCTAATTTCGACCATCACCTTTTAGAAGTCGTCAATAGCAGCATGAATTCTCACTGGATCTGTTTGCTGATTAAATATTATATCAACGTGAGACACTGAGTAAACCAGAAAACCAGAAAGTGCTATTTTCAAACCAGCTGACAAACCCAGCAGCCAGTGTTACCATTCCTGAGCTATATATTTTCAGAAATCCTTTCTGTGTGCTTTCTAAATATTCAAGAATATCATATTTGTAAGTGAAGACTGTATAATCCTGAATAGAAAATTTCATCTAGTGTGTGAGGGTGGAAGTATTTTTGTATTGCATACATGCTCTGAAGCTGCTTTCCTGTCTGGAGAGTGGGATAAATATGAGGCAATCCCCTTTAAACTGGCAAAAAAAAAAATCTCAAACTCTTTAAATTAAAAACAGCTTGTTCAAGCAATGTATGTAATAGTAGGCGTAACAATAAACACATTGAACTCTTTTTTCTTAATATAATTTTACACCTCTCTGACGTCAACGCATAACAGCGGTTTGATCGCATGTCAGCGCGATCAGTTTGTTGACTGCATATAGCATGGGCTGTTCCTAGCAGAGTCCACCTCTTGGATAGCGGCAGTGACGTCAGGTTGTCGTGGAAACCACCCTGTGGCTCATTTAGAGCTTGGGCGATGTGACCTGCCGCCCCACAGCCATAGAGTGAAGGCGAGCACTTGCCGTAATTATACTAGTAGTTAGGCTTGTTCACTCGAGTTGATGGGATTATAGTTTTAATAATTTCCTCAATAAAATGGGGGAGCTATGTATTGAAAATAGTTATTCATTTATGTTTTTCATAATATAATAAAAAATTATGAGAAAATTTGCATGAATTTCAAAATCAGTTTTGTTTATTTTTTTGCTTTATTTTGAAAGAAGGGGGGACGGCATCCCGTTGCTCTCCCTCACGAGTCACCACGAGAGGTGCTTACAATTGAATACTTATACAATTTTAAATAAGAAAAAAATGCATTTAAGTATTTTTTAATGACAAAACAACATCATTTTTAATCATATAGAAGTAATTTTATTTTTATATCCCGATATTTAGATTTTATTTCATAATTTAGTAGACAATGTCGTTATTAAGAATTAATGTTTTCTTTTTTGTCTCTCTCTCTCTCTTTCTCTCTCTCTCTCTCCCTCTCTCTCTCTC
>CABFVX010003043.1:78628-95990 GCA_902151425.1 Timema shepardi
CCCCCCCCCCGTTAATTTTATATATGTAACCAACCAAATTATTTATCAATGAAAATAAAGATTTGAAATATATATTTTATGAAGTTCCTAGTTTTGAATTTACCTATTGTAGATACAACACAGACTAGCAGAAAATAATGTGCTTGCCGAGGCAGGGTCGAATAAACCAGACTAATGACATGCCCAAGTAAATCGCACGCTGTAGAGGGCCGAGTGGGTGTGTTGCTACCTAATGCAACACACAGTGTGAAATTACTCTTCTGTTGGTACATCAAAATATGTAGGCCTATTGATTTTTACTTTTGTTCTTAAAAATAATATCACAATTTACTTCATTAATGTGTATGTATGTATATGATTAGTCAAAAATCATTTTTCAAGTTTCAACTTCTGTAAAGACTAAATGTATTAATATTTTGAAAGAAATAGAAATTAACCACTATGTATTAAAATGCAAACATGAATAAAATAAACATTTAAGAAACTCTAATTCAATTTCATAGATTATAGAAAAAAGGTTCACAGACCACATGCGACTCGCGTAAGATTATAATACAATCCAATGTAACCATTTGTAATAAATATTAAATTTATTTTGTTTCGGAATAACATTTATAAAAACTTCAGTTTTATTTATAATCCACACAAAATTGATTTATACATATATATATATTTATATATATAAATATATTTATATATATAACTTTTCTACATAATATTTAAGCTTCTAATTCACCACAGTGAATTAAGATCAAACAAAACCTAAAGAATCGAAAGTTTAAATTACTAAATTATAAAAAGATTGCAAAGAGCTTCATGAGCCTCTTTTAAATGGTTTACAGTGCGTCAGATTCACACCAGTGAATATAGACTAAACAGTTTTAAATTTATGGAATAAATTTAAATTTAAATATCGTACCAGATATTTACTTAAAGTAAACAAAATTCCCACATTTAAATATTTAATATTAATATAGAAAAAGTTAAGTTACAGAACTTGTAACTTTGCCTAGATGAGTCTGCGAATATTAAAGTCAAAACCATATTAATCAACAAAAATAAGTTACTTTAATTTTACTTCAAAGCAAAGAAGTCTACAAAATAACCAGTAGTACTTAAGTAGCATTATCAATTTAAAGAATTTAAATTACTGATAACCACAAAAGCAAAACATTACCGATGCCCTGACATATTTCCATAACAAACTAAACCAAAGTATTTAAAAAAATTCAAACCTGTCACAGAACTTTATAGTAAATAGATTTAAACAAATATATCATTATAAGCCATTCTGGCTAGATAATGTTCTAGTCCTGAACAGGACTTCTCGTAGAAGTGGCGAATGTAATAGTCTTCGATATTGTATGTGGTCCCTCGTTATATAGGTCTAGTTACAAGGTGGGAAGGTGAGAGTTTTACTTAGTCATTACGTCACTCGCTTACATCAGGTTGAAAGGCTACATTGTTTTCATCACGTAGGCCAGGTTCTTGTTGTCTTGATCATCATCCGCTGCATTCGACTAGTTACCAAAACACGAACAGTGGTTAAGCTATGTTTGGTCACGTACGCCATCCCAGTGTCTAAGAATATGAGTGGTCCTCTAATAGTACAGTACGGGCCAATCGGAGCATTGCTGGCTTTCTCCGTTGTAACATCAGGGTGCTACACAATTTGTAGCGTGTTTTGGACTTCTCTCCATTCTAGCATTCGTAGTGAGCAGGCTGGACTTGCACGTCGGTCTACACCAGGCATATATACGCGTGAGTAGATACCTATATTTGACATAGTAGGAGCGTGATGTATTATTAATGCTGAATATCTATGAGTATAAGATTTGGGGTAGTATTTAAAAGATGGCTGGTTTTATTAGTATTTCTATTGAAGGATGTTTATGAATATTAGCTTGTTTGGGGGCGGATATTAACATTGTAATGTTAGCAGTTCACGCTAATGTTACAATATACAAAATATATTCCGCGTTTATAACGCAAATTTAAAATAAATATATCATTGTTTTATAGGTTATAATTTATTACCATAAGAAATATCTAAAGCTCAAGCTTTTATTAAGTAAGTTCTTAAAATATAGCCCTCCAAAACTATGTGACAATAATATAATTATGTGTTGTTTTTTTGTGTTATAATTATTATAATAAAAGGATTTTTTCTGTTTGCTAGTTTATCAAGGATAAGAATATTTCAATAGATGTTTTAATCACACGCATAAACAATAAATGTATATACATAAGACCCGGTAGACATATACAAATTTGGCAGGGTTTGAAGTCATGTAAATTTATTTTGTAAACACAAAGAAATGTTTTTAAGGAAAAAGTAGAAAGTTTTTTAGAATGAAAGAAAAATAAAGTATGTAATTCAAAGGATCCCTACGCTGTTTTATTTTGGCAGTTTTCATAAGTAAATTTCAGAGAATACGAAGAAGAAAAATAAAAGTAAGACACAAATGTAAATGTTTCCAAAACACTTGTCTACAATAAGGAATATTGGAGGAGAGGAAAAAGATATATAAATATAAAAGAATGCATATCAAAGAAGCTGCAACTGAATTCAAACACAAAACAAAAATTCAACTATTTAATGGTATCAGCATATATGGCCAAATAAGACATCGAACTTGTCTGATTGTTTGTCGGTGAAGGTGAGGTCAGGTTTAAAACCTCATCCTGATGTAATGAGGGTGGTTTTCCCTAAATGGTTTTCCACTTTTTCTCCTAATGCAAATGTGGATAAATTTCATTCAAATGAGACTTTTATTATTGTGAAAACCTAAGAGCGTAGTAAGTTGTGATGCACCAAAATATATGAGGCGGTCAGAGTATTTTTTTTAAATGTTTCAACGTTGGCCACGACAACCATTTTGGCATTAGTTGTACATTCCTATTTTTCTGTTTCTTGATAAAGATTAATATTGGATTATTCTTGGTTTAAATATCCAATATCCCAGTTTTAAAAATACATCCACGCCTAATAACTACACATTTGTCTGTATAGTAGGATAAACATAATATTATATGGTTTCTTTCACTGTGGGTGGTAATGATTAAATATACCCGAAACTTAGTCCCCAAAATAGCGGGAAATGAGGGAGAAGATAGAGGTAGCTTCGAGGTCATTATCAAAATTTAGAACAAATATAAGTCACGTATTTGCCAGAATTAAACTATATAGCAAATTGCAAGTTGGTCAACAGAGGTGAGATGCAATCAAACCAAGGCTATACCAGTAGTTCTGTGAACAGTAGACCTCGCTCCTTGCATGTTACTATCATTAATAATATTTAGCACCGCGTCTTACTACCCGTTCGGGTTGTACGCTTTAAGTACTAGTTACTCTAATGGATTAGGAATTGGGAAGGTTGAATTATAGGAAGTGAACCCGCATTTGCGTGGATGGAGAGTGGAAAACCATTTAGGAACCCCCCCCAGTTCACCCGACCGAGATTCTAACCCCGATCTCCCCGTCCTCAGCGGTTGAGCTCAAAACGACAAGCGCGTTAGCCAACTACGCCACCGAGGCGGGTATGTTACTATCGTTACTACAGTATTACTAGTAGTTCTGTGAACAGTAGACCTCGTTCCTTGCATGTTACTCTCGTTACTAAAGTCTTACTAGTAGTTCTGTGAACAGTAGACCTCACTCCTTGCATGTTACTATCGTTACTACAGTATTACTAGTAGTTCTGTGAACAGTAGACCTCGTTCCTTGCATGTTACTATCGTTACTAAATTCTTACTAGTAGTTATGTGAACAGTAGACCTCGCTCCTTGCATGTTACTATCGTTACTACAGTATTACTAGTTATATTAACAGTAGACCTCGTTTCTTGCATGTTATTATCATTACTACAGTATTACTAGTAGTTCTATGAACAATAGACCTCACTCCTTGCATGTTACTATCGTTACTACAGGATTACTAGTAGTTCTGTGAATAGTAGACCTCGCTCCTTGCATGTTACTATCGTTACTACAGTATTACTAGTAGTTCTGTGAACAGTAGACCTCGCTCCTTGCATGTTACTATCGTTACTACAGTCTTACTAGTAGTTATATGAACAGTAGACCTCACTCTGTCATGTTACTATCGTTACTACAGTCTTACTAGTAGTTCTGTGAACAGGAGACCTCGCTCTATCCATGTTTATATCGTTACTACAGTCTTACTAGTAGTTCTGTGAACAGGAGACCTCGCTCTATCCATGTTTATATCGTTACTACAGTCTTACTAGTAGTTCTGTGAACAGGAGACCTCGCTCTATCCATGTTTATATCGTTACTATAGTCTTACTAGTAGTTCTGTGAACAAGAGACCTCGCTCTATCCATGTTTATATCGTTACTACAGTCTTACTAGTAGTTCTGTGAACAAGAGACCTCGCTCTATCCATGTTATTATCATAACTATAGTCTTACTAGTAGTTCTGTGAACAGGAGACCTCGCTCTATCCATGTTATTATCATAACTATAGTATTACTAGTAGTTATGTGAACAGTAGACCTCACTCTGTCATGTTACTATCGTTACTACAGTCTTACTAGTAGTTCTGTGAACAGGAGACCTCGCTCTATCCATGTTATTATCATAACTATAGTATTACTAGTAGTTCTGTGAACAGTAGACCTCACTCTGTCATGTTACTATTGTTACTACAGTCTTACTAGTAGTTATGTGAACAGGAGACCTCACTCTGTCATGTTACTATTGTTACTACAGTCTTACTAGTAGTTCTGTGAACAGGAGACCTCACTCTGTCATGTTACTATCGTTACTACAGTATTACTAGTAGTTCTGTGAACAGTAGACCTCACTCTATCCATGTTTATATCGTTACTGCTCTCCGTAATAAGTTTCCGAGTTATTTATTTATATCTAGTCTTAGTTTATCTTGTATTTAGTGTATGTGGCTAAACCAAAACGAAGTACATATTTGCCTTCATTCTGTGAGAGTAGCCTTTTCCCTGCGATAAGTAGAACTAGTAATACCAGGTAGATGAGGAATTGTTAAAATTCACAAGTTTAAAACTTGCGAACTGAATTGAACACACATAAATGGTATGTATTATGAACCCTTTAACGAAGTGGAAGCAGGTAAAATGTGATGGGGTAGGGGGGGGGGAAAGAGAATAACATGTTTTAATAAGGTTTTGTTTATTTAAATGTAGTAGATTTGTAAAAGAAAAGGTTGAACTGTGTGAATATGTGAAGTAAAAATAATAATACAATGTTAAAATTTATTGTTTGGTTTTTTTTTATGTTTTACAACTTTCAAACGGTTAATTTAGTTATAGTTAAAAACCTATCTTATATTAATGATGCCGTAACTATATTAGAGAGAATTTCGTTGAAATTAAGTTGTATGATTTATATTTATTTTTATAAAATTTGAACACTCATAAACTGTAACGCTCCCCTTAGAAATGTGGATAAGATGTTATCTAAGGAAAAGAAAGTAAATATATTATGTAGCTCATTTCTCCCAATCAAAGCGCTAGTTATGTATAGCTTATAAGAACGCTCAAGTATATCTTATAAACTACTTGTTGTTCACGAGGGAATGCAACTTTCCTCGGAAGACAATTTGTTCGTAGCTCTGTGATATCGTTTTGAGAGTTCTTCGAGCCTTTGATCCCTTGTGTTTACTCACACCTCTATCTCATCAACTTCTTCGACAATGCCACCAGCCAATAGGGATGAAGAGGTGAGAGACCACAACTTCTCCGACAATGCCACCAGCCAAAAGGGATGAAGAGGTGAGAGACCACAACTTCTCCGACAATGCCACCAGCCAATATGGATGAAGAGGTGAGAGACCACAACTTCTCCGACAAATGCCACCAGCCAATAGGGATGAAGAGGTGAGAGACCACAACTTATCCGACAATGTCACCAGCCAATATGGATGAAGAGGTGAGAGACCACAACTTCTTCGAACGTTTTAGTCATAAAAGGGTAATCTGTTCGTAGCTCGAGAAGATCGTTCTGACAGTTCTTCAAACTTTTAATTTTTCCCCCTCTTTCCTTAAATATAATCATAATTGTGTCGTGTCGTAAGGTGTTTCCAGAGTAAGCAGAGCTTGTTGAGGCAGAAACAGTGGGGTTTGCCAACTTATCCAGCCTTCATTTGACCAATCATACATAGGATCAGGTCTACATAGAGTCCAATTATCATAGGAACGGCCTTATCTTAAAGTTTATATTTATTATACTTTCATGTATTCATGAGTATAGTCGTGTGACATACAACGACCATTTTGGTAGATATTATCGATAATTATAAATAATACTAATAATTTAGTAAAATATTATCAATATCAAATGCAAAAAATCTATATTCCAAAATGCTCTTTATGCATAAATTGGACAGTAACCTAAATGTAAATTGACTTTAATCGACACCCGATCAAAGCATGTTCTACTGAATTATGAGAGCGATGAATAGGTTCAGTTTGGACAAGTTCTGCTTACCATAGAAATAAGCCACACTATGCCACTGAATAAAGCCTCAGAATGCTTCAACAATCAAATCAAGAACCAAGAAATACAATAGAATTGAAAATGTTCATACTTATTTAGGATAACCCGAGAGTGTGCCCCTTGGGAGTACAATTTTGTTTATTTTTACATATTTGCAGTCTTGGCACCTTGAAGAACGTGACTACGGTATGGGCAGTTCTAGAATCAAATAACATAAGAAATTGAAGCTTGGCATTAGTACGCTACTTATGGAAACTTAAGGATAGTATGGGTAGTTTATTCTACATATATTTATTTTGCGAGATGTATGATAGGACGCATTGGCGGTCTTAGTTCATTGACTAAAGGAATGTAACTGTCGTAAGACATAACACCTAATCAAATAAAACATGTTCTGGAATGTAACACTATTCGTGTGTCGTATAGAATAAAGTTACCAAGTCCCGTACCTTAGCTCTAAGATATAAATTGATTTCCCGCCAATTTACACCCATCTACTTAAACTCCGTACTCGCTACGTTAGTCGAGCCATTGACGGGAAAAAACTATCTTTAAGGACGTACTGACTATTGAAGCAAAACATAACAGCTCTATTCAATCTCCCCTCTCTCATATTATTATCAACATCCACCACATAAGCGTTCCAGACGATTCTCCACACAGCATGAATCTTGCATCAAATCTTCCCGCTATAATATTCGAGTATATAGATAGATCTATTGTGTTGAAACTTTGATTGATACTGTAAACTTTATTGTGTGAAAATCCTAGTATTAATTTTTAACTTAAATTTACGAGCTATATAATTATTTTTAAAACAATCCATGTATAAAATTGAATCAATAACTGAAAGAAAGGCGAAAACTTTCAGTGGCGCGGGCTTACCTCATTTATGTGGTAAGAATGAAATTGCTGTAATAATAAAAGATATGTATTATATAGGTAGAACAAGAAGCCTGAATAGAGAGCTACACATAGTTTTCTCTCCCATTTCTCCGACACCAGCAGAGGTTCCGGAACAGTAAGGGTTTGACGCCCCCCGACCCGCTGTGTCTATGTAAAGGGAGCTGAGACTATCTTAAGCCCTTCCCCCCCTACGCTCTACATTATTTCCTATGCATATTCAAAACACTTGCAGCATGACTTGTCACCATCAGCTACAAAATGATAGTCTAAAAAGGGCCAGAAGTGGGTCCCAAATTCCCCTTACAATCTCTAAGAGTTATTTACTAAGCTTTACACCGCAATCTACAGGCAAGGTAAGTGTGTAAGGGTGTTCGGACTAGTGGCTCCAATTTAAAAAAATCATCAAAATTGGTAACGTTGAGAGGTTAACTTTCTCAAACTTACGTCGCTTTTCTTTCCTATTCTGTTATTTTTTATTAACAAAGGATGTGAGGGTGAATATGATTTCATAGATTTGCCTCAAATATTGACACTTATATTGATTTGTTTCACTTTATTTCCAAACATGTTTACTAAACATATTTTTATATACTTGGTAGTCCATTTAAATTATGAATATAAACAATATTGTTAACAAAATTTGTGACTTTACATATTTTATTGGTAATAAAGTGTGTTAAAAGTTACTATAAGTATTGTGTTTCCCAATAAGAGGTTGAAGTTAGTAAACATTTGATTCCTGTGATGCTATCAAGATATAAAGAATTATTTAAAAAAACTCTTGCTCTTAAATGTATATTATATAGAAAAGTATGTTAAATGAAACTGTGTTAGTTTAGTTTAATATCTTACTTTCTTTAAAACAATTTTTTTTATGATACTCCCAAAGTATTAATAGAAAAACTGAAACGACCTGATTTTAGAATATATATTTTACTCGTATAGAAAAATCTTTCACAAAAATATAACACATTATTTGAAATTGTCTTATTTAAAAAAAACAAAATAGCTAAGGCCAAAAGATTATGGGCCTGATTATTGAAACAGATTTATTCAATTTAATAAAATGTCACCGTTGAATTGAAAGTTTAATTTAAACTCAAAGAAAATATTGTTTTTCAAACCACAGTTTAGAATTCTATTTTTGGCCATCTTTATCCACCTTAATGAAATTAAGAAGTTGAAAATGTTACCAAAAGTTCTCTTATTATGGTTTGAATTTGTTTGAAACTCTTGTAAACATTATTGTAAAAGTGTTATTAGGTTGTATGTAGTTCAAAGGCTCAGTAAGCTGCCCTTCATAATATTAACAATGACAGTGTTGATATTAGATACGTTTATAAAAACCAGAGAAAGAGTCGAGGTGACAAGGTAAACTCAAGGATAAGTCAAAGAAATTGCCAGAATTTTCAAATATTTTTACGATTTTCTGTGAAAAGCAAAGTAGAGAGCATTCATTACCAAATGAAAAATATTAGATTTCTCTTCAATTCATGCGTTTTTTTAATAAACTTTATACCTATAACTAAGAAGAAAAATGGGAAAATTATGATTTTTTATTTATAGCTTGTCATATTAAATAAATACTGGGAAAGTATAATATATTCTTTGGTTTGAAAAATTGAGGAAGATTGTAATTTCAAAAATTTTAAGTGAATAAACCTTGTTTGAATGTGTTTAAAAAATAGGTTGTTTTAGCAGAAATAAGTTGAGCTTAAAATATTGTTTGTACTTATATGTTACCCTTTAGGATATATTTAAAGGTGAAAGGATGTCAGAATGTAGGGTTGGTGTTTAATTACTTGGCTTAAATATTAATGACCTTAGTATTTGATAGTTATCAATTGATTAATATTGAATAAATATATTCAAGAATAAGATCGTATGGTCTTCTGATATTTGATAGATAGTATAGTATGTGGTGGGGGTTAGTAAAGTTGGTAAAATGTTGCCCTCCTACCCCTGAAGTAAACTTGTCCCCTTTAAATATATTCCACTCCCTTTGATATTAAAGGATATGGAACTGAATTATGTCCTTTCATCAAAATAGATTTTAAAAACAGGCTAACATTCTATTAAGTGTGGTTAAAATTACTATATTTACTTCAAAACTTTTTTTTTAAAGTGTTGGTGGGTAAATAATATGACAGATCCTCAAGCTCTTTTTTTTTAGCAACCTTGAATCAGCTGTCAATTGACTTAGGATCAATTCAAAATGTGAAGCATTTGAAATCTCGTACATTTTTTTAAGTGAGGGCCAATCTAAATGGCTTATTAGGGCATCAAAATTTCAAAAAAATCTGGAGAATACTTTCCTAATAAAAACTGTTTAAGTTAACAGTCTCCTTTCAAAAATCTGGTTCTACCACCTGTAAAGTAAAAAAAATAAAGTACAAATTTTCATTGCTGACCAAAATATGTATTTTGTTACCCTCGGTTCCTATCATGTTATTACTATACTTGATAATAAAGATATAAAAAAAAGTGTTACCCGTGGTAAATAAACCTCCTTCAAAATAGCTTCAAGAGTTATTCAGGGTTTAAAGTTCAAAGTTGAGCCCACACCCAACCAAAGAGCCTCTGAAGCCTCTGGGTAGCGACACAAACGCTTCTGTTCTAGTTTCTAGGGATAACTATTTTCTCTAACATAGCTATATATCATTTGATGTATCGAAGTTTCTGATGTATCAAGGAAAACATATCAATATATTGGTTGTGTCAATTATATTGAATTGCAAAGAGGTTCTTGCTTAAAAGGGTATAAATGGTCATGCCTTTGTATTCAAGAAAAGTACTCCATCAGTTACAAGACAGCCGTCACGTATATTCTGTTTCTGTCAAGAAAGTTGTACAACTTTTAAAATTAACCAAAACAAGACATACTGCAAACTTTTCTCAGTAATTGAAGAAAGTAATGCCTTTCACTTGTTGGGTTTTAAATTTATATTATAAAGAAACAATTTGCTTCTCTTTTTTTTCTGTGAATGCAAATATAATTTGTGTCTCAAAAGGCAGGTGAACTCCCCTCGTGTCAAAGTATGAACGTTAATTAATACCCAGAAAGTTCCCAGCTCACTGATGTTTGTTTTGCAGTGAATGTAGAAGTGAAAAGAGAAAATGATATTTTTCCTGGTTGAAGCGTAAGATAGTGTGAGAGAATTATGTATGATAAAATAGAGAAAAGGGGTTTGAAAGAGGAGGAGGAAGTAAAAATAAGAAGTAAGTCGACTTAAGAGTTGGCAGAAGCATGGAATATTATTATTATTGTTATTATAATAAGAGATGTAAAGTTACATCTTGTGTGTCTACATATAACAGTAGATGTATAACAGCGTTCATAAAGTTTCGCGGGAGAGAGAGAGACGGGAAATATGGCTGGCGTATTTCGAGAAATGAAACAGTAGAGATGATGAGTAAAGGAGAATGTCAAATTTACCCACCAGAGATTGGGAAAAGGAAGAATCTCTATTTGAACATTTTCGCTCCGGGATACAGGTCTGTTTTCTTGTCATTGTGGGAATGTATTCTCGGGTCCTCGGGGGTGGAGGTTACGGGGAGGTGTACACACAGGAGCGGAGGACTCATTTCAAAGGGACGCACACACACACATAAAAGTGCGAGTGACTCACAAAGTGAACATTTCTTTGGACTGATATTGAATTCAAACCTTGGCGGTGAGACGCGTTGTGTTTTATGACATACATTTCAGAAGCATAGACCACCGTTAGGGTTGTAAGCATATGTAACAATTATATTAATATGCGAGAGATGAGGTAGGTTTAATAGGGAGGAAATGTGACCACATTTGGGTGAAGAGAGATTGAAAAATCGTGTATTTAAAACCAGCTTCAATACACCCGACTGGTATTCGAACCCGGATGTCCACGTCATTGGAAGTCTAGAATATCTCGATAGTGATGCCTTTGACCATTACAACAAAGGCGAGTTACTGTAATATTTATCCTATTATAATAAACCATATTACGTCTGAGACTGTAGCGAGAGGTTATAAATGAATACCTCATTTACTATCTGATACCCACATCGTTAAGTATAGAGGGATAGAGCTTCAACCTCGTCTGGTTTGGTTGATCAGTAATGAGGAGGTAAGGGTTTGAATCCTGAACAGGTATACTTAGGAAGTATTTTCCCCAAATGGGTACATTTTCTATATATCTTCCTTATCCCTATTTTATTAGTGTATGAATATTGAGGCGCAATGGGTATCAAAAATAAAAGCTATCTGATGTTCATCTTATTTAAAAGGTCGATTAATATAAAGTAATAGGCTAGTAAAATATTAGTTTTGTTCTAGCTAAATGATATACCACGGAAAAATTAATTTGAAGGAAAATAGTATCAAAGAAATGGCTGTAAAATAACACACTCAAAATATCATGTTAAATTTGTATCTTGGATCTTTTGTAATTTTATAAATCATTCATTTGGCTTATATACACGCCTGTCTCTTAATTTTTGCTCAATTAACGAGTTAAGGTCGTTAATAATGTTCTAATCCGTTTTGTGTTTTTAATACAACTGCAATATTGTTCAAATAATATTTTCCTTAGGGCCGTTCTTATGACTACCGCATGAATATTGCTATCGGGAGGTTAAAGTTAGCTACCAGTTAAAGGTTATCAGCAAATTTAATATTTTACGCGTATTGTGAACTGAATTTATCTGCCTGTTAGCTCTCTGTAGGATAAATATATTTTTATGCAAAAAATGCAAGGTTGGTACTGTTTTTTACTAGTGCGCGCATGCGTATAAGCCCTGCTGATAACGCTACAGCCTAGCGAGTGGCAGCAATGCTCAACATTTGTTAAACAATGGCGGCTAAACGAGTGCGAGGAAACAGATGGCGTCACTTGGGCACAGAAGCTAGGTTGTCTTGCAAGTTCTAATTTTGGTGTCTGCCAAAATGTGGTCAATAGTTGGGTACAACATTTACAAAATTTCATTTATTGTACTCACATTTAGATAATTTGATCTTATATAAATATAACTTTACAAATAACTTGTCAGTTTATATAAAAATATGAATTAAATGTAATAACTTTATATAGTTAGAGCCTGGAACTGTGCCTACTAAACACGTGAACCAATATTTTAACCTAAAAACAGATTCTGATAGGTGAAACCTCGTGAAAAACAACGCGTCACTATGGCAACAACCATTTTAACTTTCAGATAAAAGTTAACAGGTACTTAAACCTCCCGAAAATTTTTTTATGGATAAATACATTTTATTTGGCTGGTAAATGCTATCTTGCAGTCATAAGACGCACTTTTAACTTATTCACCAGATATAAATATTTATTTAACAGATAAATATGTATCGATGAGTCATAAGACCGGCCCTAAACATATTAAAGCTTAGGTATAATTCAATCTTATACATTTTGTGTTCAAAACAAGTAATTCATATATTTTCTTTTATAGTCAGTATTTTATACAAATCTATAATTATCGTATTCTGAAAATTGAAAAATGACACCTGGACACGGGAATCGAACCCGGGACCTTTGTCTTACTACGCCAAAGCTTTAACCACTGAGCTATCCAGGATTTTTCCCATGCAAAGGGTCATTCTTCACTCATATTTTAAGGCAGATTCTATAATGGACGTGTTGAAATCGTCGGCTGCAAATTGTGATTTTATTAAGATCACGAGCTATCAGATAACGCAGCCACCTTCGACGATTTTCCCACGTCCATCATAGACTCTGCCTTAAAATGTGAGTGAATAATGACCCTGATCACGGGAGGATTCATGAATAGCTCATTGGTTAAATCATTGGCGTACTAAGCCAAAGGTCCCGAGTTCGATTCCTGTGTCCAGGTATCAATTTTCAGAATATTATTTCTAGATGGAGTAATCCTCGCTAAAAGCATAAATAATAGCTTTGGATATTTGATTCTTAAATCTGCAATTGTTTAGACCATTCCATCAGCATAATGATTATGACACAATGACAAACCGTGTGTCCCAAGAGTTAACATCAATTCTATTTTGAGTGACATTAACGTTCTAACCTTTGTTCTAAAACTCCTTTTATCTTCCATATAAATTGTATCTAGTCTACATAAATAGTGTATTATAATACATCAAATGAGTCATATTCTTATTAAGAACCACTTTCAACACAATTACTACATTAATGTAATTGAGGTTACTCTATTGTTAATTATCTTCCTTTTGGCATCCAGGATAGTTTCATTTTGAAAATCAGTCCACCATAAAAGAAAAAATATATGCAAATATGTATTGGATGCTGTCGTTTTTTATTCATTTTTATTTTATGAATTATTTTCATAACAAATTCAAACAGATTTTTTTTAAAACATAAAACGGAATCGATATAGAATATTTCGTTTTTAATAGGTCAAAATAATTTGCAGCATCGTATACCATGGAAAGCTTGTCCTTTAATATAGTAAGTTATAAAGAGCAGTCTTAAAAAATGTTTTGGTTTGTATATACCATCAAATTTTATACGTTCATATTAATACCGTACTGTAAAGAATAAAAATAAATGGTTTTGTAATTTTTAATAGAATGTACAGAGGAATTAGCTATGAATTATTTGGTCAGTTATCAGATTCTTTCTGTTAACGCATAAGTTCTCTTTATTATAGAACCATACGAACCACAAGACGCTTACTGTGACGATCAAAGCTAGTAGCATAAGCGTGAGAAATAATACCAGCCGAAAATCGGGGTGTGGTTTATAAAAGTATACTTTAGAATGTTAATAATTAGATAAAAGCATATTTTGGTAGTAATATATGTTTTATGATATATGTATCTAAGATGATACATTTAGTCAATATGGTATGTGAAGTTAGTGTAACATATGTGGCTACTATTATGCCTGTGAGTAGGATGTAGGTTGGGAGTATGTTATCTGTGGGTATATGAAATGTATATATTTAATTATATCTTTGAGTGGTGCATTAAGTTAGAAATATATAAAGTAAAGAAACTGAGAGATGGAGAGTGTAGGAGTATATATCAAATTGCCATTTTAAATAGATTTTCTGCCCTTGAGTGTTGACAGGATAGGGAATATAACGCGCATACAGAGAAAAAATGGGAAATTGTCAATAATAATATTAGAGATGCACCGAAGAATAGTGTAGTTCTCTGTAGAGAGAAAAAAAGGAAGAGGCCATGCTTGACAACGAATGTTTAAAATTAATAGAGAAGGGAAGCAAAATTACATTGGTCAGAAAGTCCTAGTGAAGTGAGCTTTAAACACATATAGCAATGCAAAAAGGAAGAGGCCAGTGCCATATACAGAAACAAAAAGAAAAGAGATTTTAAAGAGTAAAGCTGGCGAGATAGAACAAAATAGCAAAAATAAGGATATCAGGGAACTTTATTTAGGTATTAACAGACACAGTAGAAGTTATCAGGCTAGGTCCAATTTAGTGAAATATCATAATGGCAATATGATGGCAGATACGAGCGGGATTTTGAGTAGATAATTGTTTTGAATGTTCACGAAATATACGAATTGGGTGAGGTTATCGGAATCTGCAGTACAGATCCAATAGTCCCGGATCCATCTATTAGTGAAATCAACGAAGCTATGAAGAACTTAAAGAACCATAAATATCCAACTATAGATTCAATTACAGTAGAGTTAATAAAGGGAGGTGGTGAAAAGTTTATAATAGAAATTCATAACTCGACATGTTACTTATGTAATCATAATGTACAACCACAAGAATTTAAGGAAAGTATATTAATATCCAATTTCAAAAAGGTAGATAAAAGAGAATGTAATAACTATTATATAGGTATCTATCTCACTACTTCCAACATGCTTTAAAACCTTATATAATGTAATTTTAATGAGATTGTGAAGGAAATAGTCGAAGACATTCAGTGTGAATTTCGATGGAATAGATCAACAACAAATCAGATTTTTACTGTTCGGTAGATATTATAAAAAAGTGAAAATACTTTTAGACGGTACATAAATTATATCTAAATTTTATAAAGGCCTATGATTTAGTTAAAATAAACAAATGAGCAAAGTTTGAAATACCCAAAAACTTATCAAGCTAGTTGAATAATAATACTTAGCACCGCGTATCACTACCCGTTCGGGCTATACGCTTAAGTATTAATTATGCTAATGGATAAGGAATTGGGAAGGATGAATATAGAGGAAGTGAACTCACATTTGCTCGGAGGGAGAATGGAAAACCATTTAGGAAGGCCACCCCCAGTTCACCCGAACGAGATTCTAACCTCAATCTCCCCGTCCTCGGCAGTCTAGCTCAACACTAAACTAGCGCGATAAATAACTACGCCACCGAGGCGGATAATATAGTTGAAATGTGTTTGACAGATACGGCTGGCATGGTACGAGTTGGATGTCACTTATAAGATACTTTCGAATATTTGTATTCTTACTACCCATTCGAGCTACACGCTTATGTACTAATAACTCTGATGCTTTTAAGGACTGTGAAGGTTATATTTAGAGGAAATGTACCCGAATTTGCGTGTAAGTAGAGTGGATAACCGTTTTGGTACACCTGACCTATATTTGAACCTCGGTCTCCCAGTTATAGGCAGTCTTGTCTGTTGCAAGAGTGGCGGGTTAGATTATGCTGCCACAGAAGCGGGTCTTTCGAAATTCATAATGGATTAAAATAAACGGATGTCCTTTCCTTTTTACTTTTCAATCTAATCCTAGATTATGGTGTTAGAAAAGTGCTAAGGATTAGGGAAGGTTTGACGTTAAATGGTACAATGCAGCTTTTAGGATACGTAGATTATTTAGCTTCGTTAGTAAACTTAGGAAGCTGTTGAAAGAAATACAGAAATTGTATTAGAAGCTATTATAAGAAAATAGGTTTAAAAGTGAACGCTGAAAAGACTAAACAGATAATTACACAGAGATCACATATTTAGGATGATAATTTATATATTAATGCGAACAACATATCAGTTGACATTGTTAAATAATTTGATTATATAGAAACCATTTTAAACAGCAAAAACAATATTAAAGTGGAAACTACGAAGAGAATAATGTAGGTAAATACATGCTAATAATCGCTCAGCAAGTTTTAACATCTTGCCTGCAGTCAATGAATTTAAAACTCAGAATATACAAAACAATAATTTTATGGGTTGTTCTCTATGGTTGCGAAACGGGGTTTCTTATTTTACTTGACAAAAACAAATTTAAGTTGTTCTAAAACAAGGTGCTTTGGAAGATACTTGGTCAAAAGGTTGATGAGGCTACTGGTTAGTGGCGGTGGTTACATAATTATGAGTTACATACATTGTACTCATCACAAGACATTGTTGGGATAATACAATCTCGTATAATACGGTGAGCAGGACATGCAGCGCGAATGGGAGATTCTATAACCTAATTCAGGGTAACCACTGGAAAAACCAATAGGAAGACCTAAACACAGATGGGAAGATAAAGGAATGAACCTGAAAGAAATAGGGTGTAAAGGGATAGGTGGCGTACTTTTCTAAGTGCGCCAATGAACTATTGAGTCATTAATGCTATAGAGTAAGTAAGTGGTGTTGCATAATACAGAGTGTTGATTTGGCGTGTATTGGCAGTACGACATATGTGGGTTATATGACATTTGTTGATAATGTGATGTGTGTGACTAATGTGACCATAGTGGGAAGTAGTATATATATATATACTCTTTACACTACCCATTTAACATACACTAGCAATAATTGTAATTTTACCCACAGTTGATGCTGCTTATATACTCGTACTATTGTCCAGGTTAATGACTGATTCATATAAACTATTTTGGAATAGTAAAAATATGTTATAGTTATTAATGAGGAAAAGTAAGCAAATGTTTATGAATGAGAGTCTGAAGAGATAGACTTCAATACGTGGGGCTATTTGCACTCTGATAGAACTTTTGAGTTCCTAATATCCTCCTTAGTGAGAAT
>CABFVX010003044.1:0-11952 GCA_902151425.1 Timema shepardi
TTTTGCTACCTTGTAATTTTTTTTAGTTTAATTTTCTTATTGTGCGCCTGCCTTAGTCTTCTAGGAAGAGTAAGGGCGACGCCACACTACTACTACTACTAATAATAATAATAAATGGAACGGACAAGTGTTTGTTACACAATTCGACAAGAGTTGGACAACTAGTGAATAATGAACTGCAGTTAAGCGACAGGAATATTATAAAAAAACTTAAAACTAAACACCTTTCAAGTTTAGTTCAAGTTTAGTACACATTTTAATTTAGAAGGAAGGAATATTGTTTCAGCTATTTTTCTAATGAATTTAAAAATAATGTATATATAAACTTAAATTTGACTTTCATCAGTTATTTGAATTAAGAACATGAAACTTTGTTATTCTGAAAAAAATTTACCATATTTAAACAGGCCTACATATTAATTAGGTGTGAATGGCAAAGTGTCTCTTATGTTAAAATCACAACTAACTTTAAAGGTCAATTATCTACCAAAGTAATTTCACACCAGTATTACCACAAGGTGTATATATTATTTATATTGATATGGTTTGTTATTTAAAATTAGCCATACAGTGTTTGTAAGAACATTTAATACTTGTAACTTTCATTTTTAATAATTGTATATTGATTTCATATAGCTCAAAAACTACAACTATGTAGTGACGATGGATTAAGTACGGAGTTGTTTTGAGAGCTATAGGCGCAGTTTTGTAAGGGAACGCCGTGATTAGGTATTTATGTATGTAAGAGTCAAACATTATACTTTTACAGTGTTTAGTTTTTGTAATATCTCTTATTAAATTTCTAAATAGATTATTTGAACTACTGAATAGACTTGTCAGCTTGACTTGTTTTGTTACAACAAGCGACTAGTGAATAAATACATTTAAGGCACCAAATTCTTAACTATTAGTCACTTGTCTTCGGTATACCAAACACTGGTTGATTGACAAGTCATGTTTCTTTGTGGCTCATAGAGTGGTGATGGCCTTGAATGAATTGATATTCTATTTTCTTACTTCAAGGTTTGTTAAGCACCTCCTCATAGTGCCCTGCACAGCAGAAATGACTTCAAAACATATGTTCTCGCCCTCCTTGTCACAATCCAGCCACAGCACCAGGTAGTCACAGCCCTTCGCCTCCTGTGCTAGGAATGCTGGGATCTTTAACTTTGGCACTGCCTCCTTCTTTTCTGTAGGGCATGAGAATAGCTCGACCTGACACACACAAAAATGTTCATAAAAACATGGTGACGGGACTGTCGAGTCAAAAAAATATATACATGTGAGCCTTATATATTACAATACTTCTCTTGACACAGTTTCACTTTAATAAGGTTAAAAAAATGTGACATAACTTGTCTAACACGATTTCCATTTGGTTTCACTCAAGACACTGTCCCAGCCAAACCCTTCATGTTTTACATTTGTTGAGGTCAATCACACAGAGGTAAGAATATGGTTTCTTTTACATATGTGTTTTTTTATTAAATCACAAAATATCTGCAACGTTTTGACTAATTATTTTAATGATATCATATAAAAGAAAAGTCTTGCTTAATACAGTTTTGCCTTACGTTCTCTCATGGAGCATACACTTTGTGCTATGTATTTATTTTGAAGAAAAATTCTGATTATAATAAAAGAATTAGAAGAAAGCCAGATAAATAGAGAAGTTATTTTGAACAAATGTTTGAATATGTGGATTCAAACTGTTTAGAATCCTCCCCTAGTCTCTGTTATAAATGTATAGCCTAAACAAAAATGTATGCTTTTTAGTTTTTAATGTTGTTCCTTCTCTTATAAATGCTGCAATATGGCTGTCTCTAATGTGTAAACTTAACTGCATGCTATTTGGTGTTTAGTTTTCTCTCTAAAGGTAAAAGTAGAATTAAGAGTTTTAAGATTTTCTTTAGGACTTAGTTTAGCCCATTACTTAAGATAGTTTTTGGTAGGCATTAACTTTTAAAGTAAGATTAATAATAATAATAATGACAATAACGATAGTGATAATGATAATAATGGTAATAATAATGATAATAATTCAACCCATTAATAATTATATACATTTTATTCAGTGCTTAGTAATAGGCACGGTTCCCGTAAGTTTTTCCTAATATTTATCTCTGTATGTCAATTTTTCCTAAATTATATATTTTTGAAAATATTTTTCCTAATTTAACATTCCTAGATCTCAGTTTTTCAAATAAAAAATTACCCTTTTCCTTTAAATATATTTCCAAAATACATTATTTTCCTAACCCTTCATGTTCCTAATTTCTTACATCATCATAAGAATGTGTATTGTTGGAAAACTTCCATTATTTAGATTAGACTCATTAGTAGACTGCATTATTTGTTCAGCCCATCACAATTATCAGTTAATATGAAGGATGAACCCAAAATTATTCTGTCACTGCGAGGAAGAGCAAAACTACTCATGAACTATTATGTACATTACATACCGAGGAGTGCAGTAGTGCTAGAGCAGTGATCATTCAGGTCCAAGGTCGTATTAAAGAGTTAAAGGGAGAAAATGAATCTCCTTATTCGTATATCTCTAATAGGCAGGGAAAATTAGGATGAAATTGAAAATTGGATAGCAAGACCGGGAAGAAATGCCTTCTGCACAGATCTTGAGAAACAAACAACATAATGTTTCTTCTGGCATATTAACTCACTTTCTAGAAAGAGAAAACTTGGACATATTGACAAGAGAAAATGTATGTTTTAGGAATAAGAGCAAGAGGTTGAAGTAGGGCGGTTCTAACCTATCTAATAGTGGAACCAGTATGAGGCTACCCAAGAGAATAAGCTAACGGTCAGGGACTGGATGTTGTGCCTGTCCTAGTCTTAAGTTAGTGAAGACATTTGAAGCTATGACAGGCCTATCAAGCCGGTAGTGTAAAATACATGACTCGAATAAAAACAAATTCATTTGGGCTGCTGCTTGAAAACCTGGCAACTTTGTCACTATAATTTCCATAAAACACAGATGGTTTAAAGTTAAAAGTTTATACGGAATAATCTAAAATAATTCTGTGCTAGTCAAATGTATCTCACAATCGTTAAGCCTTAGGGATGTATTCAAGAGGATGTAAGGTTATTTATATATTTCTTCTTAGCTCCAATAATCATTTCCAGCCCTACCTTCAATAATTGCTATCAAGTTCACGATACTCTCAGGGCTGCCAAACAATTAAGGCACTGATTTCTACTCTGCTCAGAACCTGCGTCTACTCTCCTTGGCTTTATTTCCCCTCTGTTCTACACCTTTGTGAATTTGTGTATCTTTGTCTTTACATGGGACTATGGCTCTTGATCCATACCAACGTCATTTCAAAATATTTTGTTACATGTGTCTACATGCTGATACTTTGTCCCCTTCCCTTAAGAATGTGTTTGGATGATAAATCTGAGGTATAATAAAGTTGACCCATCTAGCCTCCACAAACATCATAGTGAGTCATGTTGAGATCTCGTCAACCTTAATTACAACCACCACATAGCAGAAGAGCATCCCGAAACCATAATATATTTATACATCATTATATCACTATGACCTGTTTCTGTGGTGTCACTCTTGTAATAGACTGGGACTGCCAATGATGGGGATCTTGAGGTTTGAATCGAGGTCGAGTGTACTAAGGATGTTTTTTTCATAAATGGTTTTCCACCCTCTCCCCACCCAAACATGAGGAACAGTTCCCAATTCCCTTAAATCCAATCTCCCGCATCACTAACACATAAGTGTAATTAGTTCATAAGTGAGTGAGTTCTGGATCTAACAATGCAATGCACAAACACTTGCGTTCTGGATCTAAGAATGCAATGCACCAACACTTGAATTTTTGATCCAACATTGCTATGCACCAAAACTTGAGTTCTGGATCCAACAATGCAATTCACCAACACTTGAATTCTGGATTCAACAATGCAATGCACCAACACTTGAATTCTGGATTCAACAATGCAATGCACCAACACTTTGAGTTCTGGATCCAACAATGCAATGCACTAACACTTTAGTTCTGGATCCAACAATGGAATGCACCAACACTTGAGTTCTGGGTTCAATAATGGAGCACACAGTGACACTTGAGTTCTGATCCAACAATAAAGTGCACCAACACTTAAGTTTTGGACCCAAAAAATGATAACACAACCATGGCTGTAATCTTAGATACAAATGGCTACACTAAGTGTCACCACACAAATTGAATCAGTTAATCACTCAGTCAGTAAAATTATGGCTGCACAAAATGTATTATGAGATACAAAAATATTAAGCATAGTCAGTTCTAAAAACTAATTTGAATATATAAAGATATTTAAATATGTTATTCATCTTATTAGTTATTTTTTATAAAAAAAAAAATTAATGTAAGCCATGAGTCTTTGACTCCAGTATCGAGCATGCCATCAATATGAAAATGTAAGGAGAATGTCATATCAATTTAAAGCATCAATAAACTCTTGATGGAGGCAGGTGGATTGTCCAACTCATAAAGCAGTTAAAATTGTTCTTTAATCCTAGCTCGGTTCAAATATAAAGCCCAGGCAACAAAGAGGTTCTGATACAAATATTAAAATATATTTTGGAAAATAAAACTTAAAAATAAGAAACTTAGCATGCAGTGTTACTTACAGGATCCACACGATCCCAATTATTGTATTTCCCGATAAAATCCAAACTCATGACATGCCCGCAAACAGAGGTCATTTTGAAATTAACTGTTTCATTTTGGAAGAGCCCCTTCCACTCATGCACAGAGCAGCTCGCTGATAATCCTGAAAACAGACATTAATTATAGAGTCAAAGAAACTTAAAACGTGCTATTGCAATTTCAAGTTATAAAACACACAATTTTACCAGGCAGGCCTGCAAACTAATATCAATGTGGAGAGTTAGAACACAGAATTTTACCAGGGAGGCTGACAAACTAATATCAATGTGGAGAATTAGAACACACAATTTTACCAGGCAGGCCCGCAAACTAATATTAGTGTGGAGAGTTAGAACACAGAATTTTACCAGGGAGGCTGACAAACTAATGTCAATGTGGAGAATTAGAACACAGAATTTTACCAGGGAGGCCTGGAAACTAATATCAATGTGGAGAATTAGAACACAGAATTTTACCAGGCAGGCCTGGAAACTAATATCAGTGTGGAGAATTAGAACACAGAATTTTACCAGGGAGGTTGACAAACTAATATCAATGTGGAGAATTAAAAATAGATTTAGTTAAATCAAAGAAGATAATAGACAACAATCAATGAATAACCTAATCCTGACCCCTTAGCCCTCCGAATAGCACAACGTATTGGTTTATCCCCTTGAAAAAATGATAAAATAATTAACTAGAGTTTAAATGCAGCAATTGTCCAAGAATTTAGATAAATTATGACTGAAATCAAATACTTTGCCACTAAAGCAGTGTTTCCAAAGTGTGACTTGCAAACAAAAATATATATATATAAATGATCCAGGATGTGTAGATGTTTTTAATTTGTATACAAGCGGAAGAATATAAACAAAAATTGATCACAATATATCAACTCTACACATATCAACGGTCACAGTTATCAAAATCTGTGGTGCACTTTAAGTATTGAGAAAAATATGACATATCTCAGACAGATTTTTAGAAAAATAAAAACTGCTGTGTGTAAGAATGCATCTAAGATCACCTAATTTTAAATTCTTATTTTCTTCTTTGACTCTTTATTAGATATGGTCGTAAGAAATTGAAAATGCCAAATTATTATTGAAACACTCAAATCCTTGGAATATTATAATTGTAGTTCAAATCTAATTTATTAAATGTGTGGTCTACTCAATGGCTTTTATGTTGATATTTTGTCAATAAACTGAAACCTTATAACCTAGAACCTCGGTTCCAAAACTCTACGGTTCTACTTATGGGTACGCTTTAGCAAATAAGACTAGTGCTTTGATTCATAATTAAGTTGAAGTGGATGATAAAAACCAATAGCTCACTCTAGTACTACAATATAACTTAATTTTTACAAAATAATGTTGAAATATATAATCCAAGTCTTAAAAGTAAGAAGAAATTACTGGAATAAATATTTTCTTTAACAACGCAAAGATAGTTACTTTATTTGATTCTGTTTAAGTTTGAAAATAATATATTTAAGCTTGGTGACAAATTCATTAACGATAACTTTTGTAATGAAAAATTACCGCTCAGAAAAGAAGTGAAAGTTGCCATTCTACATAAATTAAGTTTCAAAATTATATTTATCACTATTGATAAATCTTAATAAGGTCAGGTAGGCCGTCATAGTCTTTTATTTATATTTATTTTACTATTCAGATCAATGCCTTCATCAACAATATCATCACCCGCTTCGGTGGTTGCGTGGTCTAAAGCGCTACTCTCGTGTTGGACTAGAGTGCCAAAGATGAGGAGATCGAGGTTTGATCCCAATCGGGTGCAATGAGGGTGGTTTTCCATTCTCCTTCCATGCAAATATGGGTGCACCTCCTCTCAATTAAACCTTCCCAATTTATTAACAATTAGTGTAATTAGTACATAGGTGTATAACACAAATGGGTAGTAGGACGTGGTGCGAAAAAAAATCCTTTGAAAAAAGGTTTGGGCTTGTACTGTGTGTTTGTGTTCTTTGTTGTGTTAAAAACTATGAATCATGTTATTTGAAATAGATGGTTAGAAAAAAAAGTATTCTATGTAAAAAGAAATAAAACAATTAGTTTTTATTAAAATATAATTTAAAGAGAAACAAAGACACTTAACTCAGGTCCCTTTGATCAGATAAATAAATAATGCTCTTATTAGGCTTTGAAACAATGTCATTTTCATCAGTTTGAAAAAATTTATAATGGAACATCATCCTTAACTACCAAATAATAATTATTTATTTTTAAATATTTCTTTTTTGCATTTTCTTCACCTTTAAAATGCCTTTGTTTAAATGATACTTGTAAAACCCAGTTACATCAACAATCATTTAAAATGCCAATTTAACAATGAAAGAAAACAGGAAATAGGTCACATAGTTTCCCTAAGAAGTACAAGTAGCAGATTGTTAGGACCCTTGATGTCACTCCAAGTAGAATTGTCAAAGGTTAACACTCCGGCCTGTTACCAAAGATAAGGGTGACCTGGTGGTCTAGGGGTAAGGTGTCAGACTTCTATACTGGCGGCCGGGGTTCAATCCTCGGTCCCGGCAAAGATTTATCTGATTACCAAACCCCTCCTTCACCTCTGACAAGACATCTTGTGAATGTGGGGAATGCCAGGCCTCCACCGTGGTTCGGATTCCACGTTAAACTGTAGGTCCTTCATTTCATCTCACAATCACCCTACCATCATACATTAGCGTAAGTGCGTATAGCCCGAACGGGTAGTAAGACGCAGTGCTAATAATAATAATAATACCAAAGATAACGTAGGAGAATACTATTACCTAGGAAGACTTTTGCAGGGTTTGAAGCAGGAGTATTTGCTCGGAAGGAAAGATAATTTAAAAATATACCCAAAAGAAGTTAGCCCATTTGAAAAAATTTGAGAAAAACTAAAAAAGAAAATGTATTCACAAAATACAAAGAGTTGCTTTTTGAACTTAAATAAGGAAGTTTAAGGTATTAACATAAGTAAGATAATGTATTGACGATCAGTGGTACACTAAACCAATAAACAACAGGCTGTTTAGGATACAATAAGCGCAGAAGGAAATTTGGAAACGAATTTAAGAAAATATGTCAATTAAGGGGTGGGGGGAGTCAGACTCTCCTTTCTCAGCTCCTTGTACTTTAGTAAAAATAGCTGGAATAGAAGAGTGGAAAACCATTTAGGAAAAAATAAAAACCTCAGTACACCCAACTGGGATCGAGCCCTGATCTCCCCGTCATCGGAAGCCTAGTCCTAGACAAGATTAGCATGTTAAACCACCCAGTCAAAAAAGTGGGTGTGACTAAATTCTGTTGGGTGAAGGGATGCCTATCATTTTCCCCATGTCACAGAATTGTTAAAGACGCACTGCACTGGTAAACTGTCAATTAATTAGTAATGTTTACATGAGTGTTACAATTTCCTCCTGTGAATTCCACAAGAACAAATGATCCTGGTTGCATTCGTTTTCTTATGAGATTATTGTCTTTCTCAAAGACTTGCGCCAAAAGAGGTTGGGTCTAAAGATATAAAGCATGTTCGAAAACTACACGCATGTGCGCTGAGATCCCTCATTCATTTTCTTACCCCAGACACCATCATGGTGGAAGCAGTGTTGGTTTACGTTTTGTTTTGAACATTTAAAATGGCGAACACCATTGAAGGACCCGCCCACTGTGAAGTACAGTCTGTTATCCATTTTTTGAATGCAAGAAATGTGAAACTAGATGACATTCATCAACATATTTGTGGAGTTTACACTAAAAATGCAATGAGTGATGAACTAGTGAGGAAATGGGTTTGGTGATCTAACAAAGGAAATGAAAATGAACAAGATGAAGCAAGAAATGAACGGAAAAAAATTGTGAAAACAGATGATTTAAGATTTAATCACTTTTTCATAAATTTATACAAATTTCAAGAACTGTTCTGTATAAAATTGTGAAAGATCATTTAAAATATCAGAAGTTATGATTACATTGGATGCCAAAAATGATATCCGAGGTGCACATAATCAAGCAACTTAGCTAGTTGACATTTCTCATGCAATAGAGCGATAAAGATGATGATTTTCTAGGCCACCTCATCACTTAAGGTGAGAAATGGGTGTCTCACATCAAGCCGGAATCAAAACAGTCCATGAACTATGAAGTACTGTAGCGTACCACATCTTGGAAAAAACAGAAATTAAAACAAACAATTTTTTTGGACACAGAAAGAGTTATGTTGATTTCATGTCAAGAGGCACACCAATAAATGCTGCATCCTATTGTGAAACCTTGAAGAAATTTTGTCACACAATCCAAAACAAAAGGCGAGGCATGATCAGTCACAGTGTTGTGTTACTTCATGATAATGCTTGGCCACACGCTGCTGGTCGAATGTCATTTTGCTGGGAACCAATTAATCATCCCAACTTCAGCCCAGACTTAGCACCAAGTGACTTTCATCAGTTCTTGCATTTGAAACAGTTCCTTTACTGCCAGCACTAAGATGATGATGATGACAACATCAAAAGAGCTGTGGAACATTGGCTGTCTTCATAAGTGGTTTCATTTTATAAACAGAATACTACAAAATTGGTGCCGCGCTATGACAAATGCCTTCAATATTTGTGGAAACTATGTGGAAAACTAGTTTGAGGTATGGCTTTTATTGTAACAATGAATTTTTTTAAAATAAATTGTCTTTATTTTTTAATAGCCATATAATAGGCTATTTCCTTTCCGAATATCTTGTAAATTGTAATTCAAGCTTTCACAATCCTCACTTTGTTTTAACATTTTTGGCAACTATCCCTTCACACCCCCTTGAATCCAAGGACAGAAGCAGTCCATCAAAAACAAGTCCTTGGTGTGGTGTTTGACTAGCAACCATTTTATTATTATCTTTTCATCTGCTAGAGCTTAGAACTTTATGTTTCCCACAATTTTAGATTATAGGGTTTGCTAAAGTAGACACATTTTATATTATGAAAAAAGTTGGGCATTTTGAAAAATTATTTTATCAATAATTAAAACGTACCATTTACTATCACCTAAACTATGTAGCAACTTGTTTATATGTATGCTTACATTTTTGAAAATTAATGTAAAAACAATATATACAATCAATAAAATGGTGCCAATATTATACAGCTTAGTACTATTTTTTAAATTCAGTATATTTAATGGCTTTTGACGTACTGTAGTTTTTAAATATCAATTATAGGTAGTAGCATTGTGGTCCACAGGATGTATCAAGGCTCGTTGCTGCTATTCTAATTGGCTGATGCAGCCACTAAGTCTGTAATTCAATAATCCTTCAAAGAATCCTAGAGATTATTTACATACAGCCATCGCCTTCAACAAAGTGTGCCCTGAAGTAATAAAGGATGGTAATCCCTGTAATATGCCAGGATTCAAATCATACAAATAACTATGTTCATTTTAAGCTACAAATGGCAAGTCCCCTGGGTAGAAAAAGGGCAACTCTTAAGGTAAACCAATAGGTTTAAAAGAAAATTATATTTATAAGAACCGGTACTGTAATTTGAGTGGAACGGCCTAGCTTATAGGTCTAGTTTTTCCAGTCAAGATAAGCTAACAAGATCCAATTTTGATATTGAATTTACCGATAAACAGCCTAATTTATTATCCACTTATTTACCTTTCCTTGATGAGCTTTTCCCATTACTTAATATTTGAGCTAATGATGCAGCCAAAGACGGTTTTTCCGCCACCATTAAAGCTGTTTTTAACATGATAGAAGCCAATTAATATTTCTATGATAATTTGTGATTATTTTACTATTATGACACTAATTGTTTTAAGATATCTACAAGTTTTATTTTGTTTTAATGTCTGGTATTTCCACTGTTGCTGAAATGTGTTCATTCTTCATTTGGTATTGGGGTTTTCAATCATGGATCATGAATACGAATTCTTAACCATTGATTAGAAAATAGACAAGACAAGTAGAGATTACCAACGGCTTTCACAATACACAGCGCTTCTCACGCTACCTATTGGCTGGGTTTAGTACTTCTTGTAGAAGAGCTCTGTAGTGACTACCATTGAACTAGATGTTAGCCCTAGTGGTGATTTTTAAAACTATGTCTTTGAGGTTAAAATGGATTGCAAGATAAAACCTATTACACAGACAAAAAAACTCGGGACACTCAACCTCCAGATGGTTGCGCTCCTTTGGTCAGCTTGAGTACTTCAACACTAGGATCGCTGCGTTTAGCCCTATTATCACCCAGCACTGACACTAGCAGAGCCCAGTGTTGAAGGACTCAAGCTGTCAAAGGGAGTATAGCGAAACCCTCATAAGGTTGAGAGTCTGTTTCTTACTTGTCTGTGGCCTAGTACTAAAAGTAGCTTGCCACTTGCTTATTATATCCCGTAGGTTGCAAAAACCACAGTTCATTGACCAGTGTTTAAGGGTTGAAAAAAAGGGGATGGGAGGTGGGAGCCCCCTTAAACATTGTACCTTCTTAGCTGTGCTTGCTGTTTACAAGTGGAATTTCAAGATTATTATTTGTAGTTTTTTTTAAGACATTGGTTGCGTGGCATCCCATAGAGCCCGGCACCCCGGGCAGTCACCCACCTCGCTCGTCCCTTGGGGCAGCCATACTGATAGCATATGTACAGTTGTTCACCTTGTTGAAATAAAGGTCAGTTACAAGTGCCTTGGATTATTATTTCTAAGTGTTGCTACACCTGCCCCAATAATTAAAAAGCCACTGCAAAACAAATTATAATTATTCAAAATATAATTTAATGTGATTAAGGAGGGTTTTTTTAAAAAAGAAAAAGTAGAATATAGCTATGCTGTAAAACCTATAGGGGGGAAAAAAATTATTTTTATGACTTAATCAAATACATATCTACATTTTACTATATGATAAATTGTGAACACTGAGAAAATTGTGATATGAAAGTAATTAGGTTTTAGCAAGCTTAAGCCCCATATACTGACTCCATATCTGGTAGCCTAAGGTTCTTAATCAGTGGTTGTAAGAAATAGATGCCACAGTATCAGATTGCTCTGTCTACAGAATTCTGACCTGTATCCTTATCTTGGTCCTTACTCCGTAGAAATTAATCTACTTGAACTTTTTAAGTAGTAAGGACTAGTATATACGGACTACCAATCAAAGTTAAGTAAATCTGTGCGCGTGCATTGAAATAAAAGCACCAATGACAGCTTTGCTTCTTTGGTTTACATCCAGAATAACCTTCGAGTATATTTTGTTTATTTTTAATTTTCAAGCAAAAGAAAACACTGATTATAAGCTTGATAATTAAAA